>OMLM01000775.1:72323-85268 GCA_900302695.1 Helostoma temminkii | reverse complement strand
AACCCCATTCTTGGGAAACTCTAGAAAACTTACCTCAAGGACGACTACTCGTGGATTTGTAATATCTGAATCTACACATTCACCCCAGCACAATCATTTCCATGGAATAAGCCATTCCATACCCACTTGCATGTAATCTGAATGAATTTATTGACTTTACCGCTGTATGGTGCTGAATATTCAAGGCATGTCAAAAAAACAAAGGGGCATGTACATGCACATTAATACAAATCAGAATCTTCTCCTCAGAAACAGTTCCATAAAATGCAAATGATGCAGGTGACCTTGCCCAGTGGGGAAATGAAAGAAAAAAGCTACACACATAGTTGTCAACAGAAGTGATAGAAACAGAAAATATTCCCCTGAGGCAACTGGAACATCTTTATTCCTCCTCCCCTTCCCTGCAGGGCTGGCAAAGAAAAAAAAAAAGTTTCAAAATGTTACAGAGCATGAAAGATTGTGAGCTTTTAGATATTGACATATTTTAATGTGACTGTCTTTCTGACAGCCAAGCAGGTATTATCTGCATAGTGAAGCAGTGTGCCTTTAAAAAAAGTCTGTGTAGTCAATATGAGCGTGTTGTCCACTGTGTGAATAATGGATGAGGGAGTGAAAGGAAAGGTGAGGTGAGAGTGGGAGTTTCCAAGCACTGGTGTGCTCCCTGAGACAAGAAAACTATGGGAATGGTTTACACACAACACACATATGTTTTTATGTTTCACAAATATTTCTTCTTGTGTTATATCTGTTATTTCTGTTTGTTTGTTTTTGCACCATAACTTACGGATAATGCAGATTTAAACAGTGCGTGTAGTCCATTTATTTAAAGCTTGTACTTAAACACTGCATTTTATTTACTTATTTTCTAAAAATCATGTTTAAACACAACCAATTTTAATCCGTAAATATGTTTTGTAGCAATTTAACACAACTTAATGATGACTCTTACAACAACAGAGGTCATCTAAAAAAAAGTTTTTAAAAAGGCAGTGCATTTAATTTGTTTTCTCCAAAATATCCGTATGACAATACACTATCTGCTTGGTAATACTTTTAATGTTATTTATGCACTTAAAGAGTTTAGCATACATAAACATTTCTGCTCATTGCACGATGAAGTTGGAAACGGTTTTCATTTTAAATAGTACAGAAAGTTGGTATAAGCTTTACTCTGGTACATGTCTAGTTAAATATGAAAAGAAGCTGTTTTGTCATCCCTTAATAAAGAAAGATAAATAGAGTAACACAAACGTTTGACTCTTTATTTTGAGGACTCCAGCCACAAAATGAATACACATTTACACATTGATGCTTCTTTGAAATGTGTAAGACACCTGACACTTGATGGGGAGAATATGCGACGTATAATGCAGCAAACGCAGGTGTCGATTTCACACCCAGTCTTCATTTGTCAGTCTAAAGAAATCACGGCTGTGTTCTCCTGCTGCACGCCGCACTTCACTCTCGTACACGTCAGCGCAGGCAAATTACAGGAAATTAAAATTCCCCCTCAACATACAGATGTATGTGAGACCCACCAGAAGGTGAATAAATAAAGCAGCGATGCGGAGGAGTCGGGAAAATAAGAGAACAGCACAAACCTTGATTAATTGCTCCAGGGGGAGAGAGACAAACATGGAAATGAAAGGGAAAAGAATGAGATAAATTCATAGAAAACAAGATAAGCGTCATGGACGAGAAGCGTTTCGGAGGAGTTGCATTGCACTCACGCCTTTTCCTGGAAACTGCTAATGTGGGCTCATGATTACGTGAGTGTGTTTGTGTGCGTGATAATGTCTGTTGGTCTCAGAGAATCAATTCATCTACTTTAGTGATCCCTTGACTTAAATGTGTATGTAAGTGTAAAAACTGTAATTTTGAGGATCTAATTTTTGAATGTAGTTATGCCGTACCTGAAAAACCTTACATTCGTTTTCTTTAATAACACATATTTTCACCTGACATCACTCCAAGGCCGAAGTTAACATTTTTTGCCAAACTAACGGTAAATATTCTCCATGTAATAATTTCACTGTGATGATGATCAGTGGTTATTGACTTGCACTCTCCTTTTATGTACCGGGGAATCCATGAAAGACATGGAGAGGAATCATCTTCAAATCACTCTCTCAAGAGGCTGACTTGCTGAAAATTACAGGCTCAGAGATCTGCGTCACACAAATGACTGGTATTATGGTGATGACAGGGAATAAACAGGAATGTGGGTGTACAAATGGGTTGGGGGACAGATGGAGATGAAAATGCAGAGGGGCAGGATCACTTCAGAGACTTGACCTCCTTTTCTGCCCACTGTCGGTTGTTTGCATTCAGAAGATGTTCACATAGCAGCCAGTCATTCCACGCCAAGCAAATTTCCACCCTGGCAGTAGGGAGCTAGTGATTTGGGCCTTCTGGCCTGCAGAAAGGTTAGTAGTACCCAGGGAGGGCAGCATGAGAGCAGATGCCCTCCTCTGTGTGCTGTACCTCTGCACCCACCTCCTCAGCCTTTAAATCTTTTGCCCGCGCCACAGCTGGTGTACAAAGCTGACAATGAGCTTTTCATTGCTGCCATTCACCTACACACAAGCCACTGTAATTGTTTTTCGCTTTGATTCTCGCTTTGATTGTGCGCCCCCCGGCAAACCGCCAAGCAAACCCAACAAAGAAACCATGGACCCTGTTATCACTACAGATGAATGGGTGTATACTCTGTACATATTTCAGCGAGATGCGAGGGGAACCAGAAAAGGGGGAGGATTTAGCATTGCCAACTGAACTCAAACAACCCATCGTCCTGTTAGTGGTCCAGCATTTACATGTCGAAGTGTACAGATGTCTTACCATCTGTGGGGAGTCTTGTACAATTCAGGACTGCATGGGTTAGGTTAAAGGTAGCCTATATTCACTCTTAGACAGAAAAGAGCCTCTGTGACTTTCTTTGAGAATGTGGCCTCTGTGACTTCAGAACGCAGGTTTAAGAAAACAAGGATATTGCGAAAGTAGCATTGAAATATGTAGATGGATGTCTTTCAGTGCCATCTGAAAGGAGACAGTGCAGCCAAGAGAAGATGAGTTGACAGACTGTTGCAGTAAAGTATACAGCGTGTCCTTGAAACACGTGTCGCAGTGAAACGCAGTAATGAAACACAGAAAGCCATCTCCAGCGGGAATTGACAATAATGATTTATTTGCATCTCTCTCGGTCTTTTGCTCTACATTGTTCTCATGTCATGTTGCTCTATCCCATCTATCATGCACCATGACATTTCAATCTGTCTTAGATACCCTCTCATCATAATGCCACTGGTGTGAAATTATTAACTGCCATTTTTAATGCACCTACAGTTATGAGATGGCAAACAAGCCAACACTGCATCTGAATGCTGGATCTATTGTGCAGACACTATAGGACGCACACATTTGTGATGCTACAGTATGATTACACAATGCACCATGGGTTTGGGAGTAGAATGTCATGTGTTGAAAATTATGAATATTTAATATTTAATGTCCTTTTAGTTCGGTTTTTAGTCTGCACTACTTCCACCACCAAACTTCTTCACTTTGCTCCACCAGTTGCTAACTCAGGGTGTAGAAATACTTCTAAATGTACAGTAATTTTGCCTTTATATATCACAATGGATTTAAAATAAAACTGTTTACCATTTAGGAATTACAGCTATTTAAAGCTGAGTACCTGCATTTTCAGGGGCTCAATAGTATTTGGGCAGTTGACTGACAAGTTAACTGACCAGGTCCCTTATTACTTCAAAATAAATGAAGCAGATAAAATGTCTGGAGTTGATATCAAGTATTAAGTTATCATTTAGCAGCTATTTGACTGCAGCTACCAATATGAAGTCCAAGGAGGCATCATTAGGCGTCCCAGAAAAAGTGTCGTATTCATTCCTTCAAGATTTAAAGAATTTTTTAAATTACAAGGGTAAAATATTTTCCATTTCAATTACTTTAGTCCCCTGACTTTTTTCCTCTAGTGCCACCATGAGGTTAACATTAACTATTGGATGGCTGCCTTTACACAGCACTGTTTATAATGGTTTAAGTTAGCCTGAAAGTAACTTCACACCTCAGACACTATATTCACACCATCTTAACAGGACTGGACAATTAGTTGGGTGCAACAGAGACATGCAGACATAAAAAGCTGCTGATTATAGATGCAACTACAACAACAATTCAAAAAAGTCCAAAGCACAATAGTGGAACCTGCTAAAATGATTGATAGATATTTTACTACTTGCTCACTATAATTTTCTTATGCAATTAAAGTGATTTGCATTTGAAAAGTTTGTAGACACAGCAAAGCTGAGAGACAAAATACAGATTTCAAACTAAAAGTCAAACCATTCATTATGCGCACGCTTTACTTCTCCTACATCCAAGCTGTGATGTTTCCCTGGGTGCGGTCCAGAGGGCCAGTATAGATAAGTGAACCAGCTTTGGCTGCAGTAAGATTGGTCTATGTCACTCATCAATATTTCTATGAAGAAAAAGATATATTAGAGCTATGTTGAAAATATTCTATATTCTTTTTTAAGTATTTCTAATAACAAATACAGACTTTTCCAACACTACACTTTACCCATTTGAATTCAAACTGTACACAAATTAGCAGCTTGTGTTTAATTATGAATGTTGTGTTGACTGAAACATGTTCCATGTTTTATGCAATTTAATCCAAAATAACATAATGATAAGAACTTCCTGGAAAACAGCAGCATGTTGGCAAGAAAAGCCTCGTACCAGTTCACATAGACAAGATATTTTTTACATCTGTCATTTGCTCACCTCTGCGTTTTAGTCCCTGCAGCAGACAGAGGGAAATATATGAAAACGGGCATAAAACATCCTTGATTTCCTGTCTACTGCTGTCCTTTTGTCCTGCTGACACACAGAGCACTTCTTCTAATAACAAAGACATTGAACAGAGGTTGGTGTTGACTGAATGAAATGTTGTTCTATTGGTGCTTATTCACAGTGTGAATTCCTAGCTAGTATTCCTATACTATATTTCAAATGCACCTTGGTAGCACATATAAGATTTGGGGAATAATGGCATTATTTAGTTTTCTTACTGAAATGCTATTATATCCATATATTCTATATTCTGTGGTAGCCTTAACTCTTTGAATACTTGTCTTTGCGAGGTGGACGAGAGAGGCTTAATGGAGTTATAGAATTTACATTTATCAAACAGGCTGATCCATCTGCATTATGTTGTCTTTATTTATCCTATGACATTGTCTCTGTGAAAACCACTGCCTCTGTCACTTTCATTAAATTCCCTAATGCAAACCTGTAGATGTCCTCATCTCATGCTGGTATAGAGGAATTTATGCACAGTTGCAAGTCATAGGTTGATCCTCACAAGTAATTAACGTAAATTCATTTGAAGGCTTACTGTCGAGTCATTTAAAGTACCAAATGCAAACTCTCCTCCACTCTCCCTCCTTCTCTCCCATAAACTGTGCATACATAAGTGTGTTTTTAGTCTGTGCATTTCCTCATAACACATGAATTTATGTGATCAAAACAACTTTATATTTAAACACCCACAATAGCTTTTAACACTTTATATTTTCTATTTGTGAAAAAAAAGCCTCTCTAATAACCTCTGGCACATTAAGTTTTCAGCTAAATTGGATAATGTTCATATTTTCTGAATTTAAATAAATAATCTAATTAGAAATAATAAATGATGGTGTCATTAACAGCATTAACCGTTCACTTTGCATTCCAGTGTGAAGTTTTATGCCTATTCGGGGAGAGATGTCTGGTCAACAGAGCAGCTACTGTGGGATACCACTTCTTTCTGGTTAGTAAAGAGCAGTTTAGTGGAACACTAAAGGAGCACCTGATGATTGGGCACACAACCTACAGCTCACACACCCAGGCTTAGCTATAGGTGCCTGACAGTCCAGTCAGCCCAGTTCTTGTACTTAACCTTTTCTTGTGCGTTCTAGATTAGAATCCTATTACCCTTTTCCACATAACATTCAATACAGCATATACTATATATAGCATTTTTAGAAAAAAAAAAGTTAAAATATTGCTCCATTTTTCCATCAATCAAATGCTGCTTGGGTAATAATGCATCAGCAACAATATACATATACAGACTTTGCAATTCTGCATAATGAGTAAGGCAAGGAGATGCTAATTTATGTGTAGAGCCTGTGTCATTACAAAGTACAAGGAGATGCAGTTTTTATACTAATACATTTTCCTGCTAATATGTTCACTCAGCTTATGCATGATAAACACTTTTACTTGTAGTATGGAGCATTTCTACATTATAATATTACTGATACAGTGATTCTGAAGAAGGACGTCTGCTAGACATCCTATTTGCCTTTGTTCTGCTGCAGTATCTACACTCCCAAACATAATGCAAGCTTGTTAGTTAGTTGGGACTACTTGAGGTAAAACTCAGTCCTCTGTCACTACACTGTAACTAAATTCACCAGATGCTAAAGTTAACGTCACAACAGAGGCATATATTTGCAAGCTATCAAACTAGCTAAATGTCTGTCACCTGTCCAACATTGGTGAAGAGTGTTCATCTCGCTGTCGATCCAATGTCTGGCTTAAACAAACTCTGCTGTTAGACATAGATCTGTCCGCCTTTGTAGCTGTCTCATCTGCGGCACATTAGCAAGAACACTTTGTGCTGAGTAGTTTTAATTACCTATTGTGAGCCACTTTTTTTTGTTCCCTATTTACACAACCGACACTTAATTTAAAGAGGATTTTTTTTGTTGTTGAATTTGCCAGTGTGTTCAGTTGCCTTTAACTAAGATTTGATATTGATAAAGACCTAAACAATAGGTATCTGAGCCACTGCAGAAAGTCTTGCAGTTTTTTGTTTGTTTATTTGTTTGTTTTTCAGATTTTTAAATTGTTGTTCACATTCAACAAGCAATTTAAAGAAACCGTTCTGGGAAAACCTGGGACATTTTAAAATCAATATGATAACAATTACTAAAAATAGTAATCGATAATTATTACAAACATTGTTTGTGTCACACAAAGCTGTGATTTACTCATCACGATGCCCACTGAAGTCTTCAATTGAACTGGAATCAGAGCTACTTTTAAAGGATATAACAAGAGCTTATGCTGAAGGGGTAATTGCTTGCAGGGGAGGACATCCTTTGATGGAGCCATGCTTATCTCCCACCAAAGGTTACTGCAAAAAAGAGAGAGAGAAAAATGAAAAAAGAAACCTTCAAATGTGCTTGTAATGAAGCAATAACAAGATGCTCCGAGATGTTTTGTATGCATGTCGCCATGGTAACAGCAATTGGGAATCTAATGCAAAAGGCACCACATTAAATTGCATTAACGAGAGAGGACCGTAGACTATGGTAAGATGCTGACTACATTGTGATCGGGGATGATGACAATGGCACACTGTGTACTTTTTAGGAGAAAATTAGATCTTGATGGCATGAAACTGTAGCTGATTAAGTGAAAATGCACCACTGTATGTCATGTATGCATGTAAATCTACAGAAAAGTTAAGGTTTACTTCAGAGAGACTTCAAATGTGCTGACAGTAACAGTTTTTTAAATAGATTTTATTTCTATTGCATCTACTACTATATTAGTTTTGTGGGTAGGGACATGTCAGACTCACAGAAACCAAATCAACAAAACACTGCGGCAGTTTTAAAACTGTGCATTTATTTTAAAAGGGATATTATTAGGATTACACCAGCAAAATATTCTTTTCCCATATGACTAAAGTTGTGTGTATATATTTGTACTTGCAATCTCTGAATTAATGTCTGACATGGTGAGGCTGCAGCCAGATAATCAGTGACTCAGTGCCTTCTGGACACATTTACGAGTACAAGAGATTAGAAGGTCCAGTTCAGAAATGGGATTTGTATAAAGTCAACAGCAGAAAAAATCCAAATGTAGATATGCAAACATCAGAATCATTAATATAGTGATAAAAGTCCAGAAGACCATGTCCAAGCTTTATTTCTATTAGTCATATATATGTACTTGTTCTAGAAAATTATGTTTATTAAGATTCAGACTTCAAACATTACAAAGCACAATTATTAAATATCTTCAAGAAATCTCTCCAGCGTTGTAGAGTCCTACAAAAATGCACATATACAATAAATGTCAGCACAATAAGACTGCAATTTGTCATAGGTCAGTCAGGGTAAGAATCTCAGAAGGTCACAAAAATGCAGGTATTTTAAATTAAAATGTCTCTCTGGTCATATGTGATAATGTTTATCTGTGCATAAGAGCCTATTGTAATCTAATTCTAATCTACCTTTACCCTCAGCTCTGCATTTCACAACTATTGGCTGATTTGTATTTCACAATCACACATTGTTGCTCATTCAAATTAGCCCAGTCACTGTTGTGAACACTTTCCTCCCTCACCTGAACCTCTCTAGCAAGAACAAAATTACTGCACGTTCTAAAAACAGGAATGTCAAATTTCACACAACAGTAAGCTGCTCTCCAAGCAGCGCCATGAATCATGTATAAATGCAATTCCCCAAAAACTTTTTTTGTGCCTGTGTTAGCCATTTTTTCCTCAGCTCAAACAAATGCTAGAAAAACCTCACTGCTTTAATGTGTCGTATTGGTCTTCTATAGAGATATCTAACTTATGAGTTTTGAGCATTGTTTTCTTGTTTGTATGTGGTTTGTACAGTATATGTGTAGTTTTGGTAGAGATATAGTACAAATGTAGCATCTTATTTAACAGAAATGGCACAGTTTTTATTATAAACTTTATTTTTACAGTATTAATTTGTTCATCATGATCGGTACATGTGTAAATTGCATTCTACTGCAGTACTTTTAAATACAACTGCATGTTCAGTAAGATGAAGTCACACAATTTATTAAATAAAAAATTTAAAGAGACAAGACTAGCAGACTTCCCAGCATGCATTGCATGAGAGGTTCAACACTTAAGACACTATTCCAGTTTTCTATTTAATAAACCCAATAATTGTGGAAACTTTGTGTATCAATAATACAAGTTCAGTTAAGAGATAAATGCTAATCAACAATTAAGGTAAAATGGACATTTAGTTATGCATTTATTGAATTTGAATATAAGTCGCAAGAGGAGCAATATGTCCTTTCTTCTTTAGTACTATACAGCAGCTGAGAAATGTACTTGGTTACTTTCCACACCTGCAAGCAACAGCTACAGTTAAAATGTGTAATGAGGTCAAGTTGTGCACATTGACCAAAGATCCAGGTGGGTTTCTGTATCGTGTCCTCATTAATTTGCTTTATGAAATCTGAAACAGCAAAATAAGAACACAGTTTGAGTAGGTCCAATCCCAGTGCAACTTTCAGGGTGAAAATGTCTTTTCAGTGTTATTTTTGCTCATAACATATAATATTTAGTAAACTTATCACAAGATGGGCACAGAAATGTGTTAGAATAGTTTGCATGTGGTCCACTGTCAGAAATGCTCTTTTCTCTTGCCCTGGTAAGATGAATTTCCCAAGGGACCTTGCTGTTGTGTGTTTGAAAACTAACAAAATAAATAAATCTACCCAACACTTTCTCCTCCATGTTTATGAATTTCTAGAGTCCTTTATTTCTCTGACAATGTTCAGATGTACTTTATATAGAAATACAAAGCCATGAATCATGTCAAGTGAGATTTACTGTATATTCCTGCATTCACTGACTTCTAGGGACCTTTTGTGTTTGTGTCTCTTTCTCCTTATCTGCCTCTCTCTTTCGCTTTTTATCTCTTTGCACTGTGTGAGGAAAACAATGCAGCCGGAAAACACTTCTAATTCTCTCCCGAACTGCAGCAAGTTTACTCTACATCACTTTTAAAAGATTGTGACTGAATAACCTGCCATTTAGTTAACGTTTTTAGTCCGCGGGCTCTAAAGTATGCACAGCCATTTTTGAGAGTGAAGGAGAGAAGTATGTGTAATAGAGGGGACAGGAAGCCATTGGCAGTGGAGAGTGTCGGGCGTGGGGTGTATTGCCCTCGCAACATGAGACAAGGAAGAGAAAATACATGGCATCTAAAGTGCATCAATTTTTCAGTGTCTGGTGGAACGACTGTTACTGCTGTTTTTCAGGTTGGGCCCTAAAAAGCTGAGCACTTACATCATCATTAGAATGCAATTTTACCCAATTCCTTGTGTAATGGCTGCTATGCATGAACTCTTTCTTGTACACCCCTCTGTCTTGTGTTAGCACTGAACTGGAATGCATGATTAAGTGAATATTTATTTATTTTACTCATATTTTTTTCTGTCTCACTCATTGTTTGTAGGTTTGTTGGTTTATTTATTTGACTTCATCATTCCTTAATTTATATTTATTACACCCTGACAGCTTGTTTTTGACTTGCTGGAGAGTGTCTGTCAGAATCATACACAGGAACAAGAAGATGTATGTGAGCCCTGTAGGATTACCTGCATTCATTATAAGTTACCTTCCTAGAGTTTCATCAATGAAACCAGGTTGGTGAGTTTGCTGTTCACAAGAAGCGTCTGCAGACATTAAGCCATTTATAAAAGAGATAAGACTTGCAGAACAATGCAGACGCTTGGTGGGGTAAAACAGGAGGCCCAAAGGAAACACTGGTAATAGTTAACATGTCTGTTCATGAGTCTACCATCATAGTGTGTAGTTGCATGGAGCATGGTGTACATAGCAGGATACCATATAGGAAACTGCACTGCACAACAGAAGTTTGTCAAAAAGCACCTCCACATGTTTAGTGGGCTGATTAAACTAAGGTTGAATTCTTGGCGAATAAAATGTAGCACTACTATGTAGCATTAAACATAAATAAATTATCCCTGCTGTGTGGTAGACTGGGAGAGGGGGTATTATAAGTCGGGGATTCTTCTCTGTCTCTGGATTGAAACAGCTTTCAATCATGAGGGGCAAATAAATTTCATTAGTTCTTCAGAGTATGAGGTTAATTTGCATAATACAGCAAGACTGTGATCCTAAATGTCAAAGTAAACTACTGTAGCCTGACTCAAAACGAAAAATGCCAGACTGTAACTCAATAGAGATGCTGTGGAATGACCTCAGCAGATCTGTTTACACCCATCATCCTAAGAATTTGGCTGAGTGGAAGTAATAAAGGATCTAAAATTCATCTGGTTCATTGCACATGTCTAATCCACACATTGCAGAAGCACTTGTTTGAGGATATTTTTCCTAAAGGAAGGTTGGCTTGTCATTAAGCAGAATTCACACTTCCCACTAGTACTAGAAATATTTAAGGTGATTTCAAAAAAAGTAAAGAAAAAATGACTTATTTATACACATTATACAAAGTGTTGACAAAATTGCTTTACAGAAAAAAGTGCTGGTTTATACTGTTTTTATACATAGTGGGAATAGGAGAGGGCCTATGATAGAACCTTGTGGTACACCACAGGACACATAGGATGAGCTACATTCATCATCAGATGTTTAGGAAATTATTAAGGACCCTCCTAAATGTCATGATTGGTGATGTGTGTGTGTCAGCACTTTCAAGTCAAGAAGCTTGCTTGCCAGAAACAGTATTCATATCATACATTTTGGCACACGGCAGAACAAACTGCCATAATTAATAATGGTAATATTAGCATAGTAAATGTAGGATCCCTTTCCATTTAGTTTTACTTATTCAATCAAGATCCTGTCACTGTGTTTTGGTTCATGTCAAGGCATACTAGAAAAGAGCCATCATTAATGGTGTTAGTACTAGTACTATAGTACAATCCGATCCTAATGTTTTCTTTTGTGTCACCAATCAGTAGGGTCACCCAATATCCTGCAATAGTTTGAGGTTATTCACTTGCATGACATAGCAAATGAATCAAGCCAAACATTACTTCATACCACACATAATTTTGTGGGTATTTTCATGAAGATATGCAGGGAAAATATCTAACTCTTTAAACGGTAAATTCATTAACTGCTGATAATCCACTGTCATAAAAGTGAATTATCAGCAGCAATTCTTTGACCTAAATTTGTGAATTTTAATTCTGCATTGTCATTTTGTTGATCACATGCCATGTCGTTGAACAGTGCATGAGTAAAAAGAGACTGCAAGCCAGTGTAAACGATGGGAAGGACTAATAATTGAACAGCGGTTTCATATGCTGTATGAAGTGAGAAACGCTTAAGGGTTGATACAATGCATTTTTGTGATAAACAAAACAAAACTGTGTTTGGTTACAATGGAATCTCCAAAGGGTATCTTTAAACCAAACAACAGGGAGGTGGAATAAAGCACTGATATACAGTGGGGACAAATCCTGGGGCTGCCCCATCGACATTGAATAATGAGAGAAGTTATGTAACACATGGATATTTGTAGATTTTTGTAGTTCAGAGCTGACAAGCATTGAATTCAAACTAACTTAATTCAAAGCCAATGAGCCACTTCTAAAACAGATCACCTGTTGACATCATCTACTATGTCTGAAAGCTCTGAGACGTCAGTCTGTGTTTGTAGATACGATGGTAAAATCCAAGGTCAGTGAATTGGCGCACAGTAACATCTATCTTGGGGTGGGCTTTCTTTTAACAGAAAACTTCTATCAGCTTCTACTCTGAGGCATTTCAATGAATCAGCTCCGCGTGTGTCTGTTTCAAACACATTACGTTTAGTTTGACATACGGTATTGTGATAATCTCTACAAATCTCAGCATGTCTTGTGATGCCTTACCATGGGAGCTTAGCCACATCAAACTAAACATTGCCATCATGAAAAATGCACTGGGGAGAACAAACCATTAGCTTTTTGAGAAATTCATCAAAAGCTTCCTTTTTTTTTTTACGACCCACAGCAATGTCATTGTAAATTTCAAATAATCTGACAATGTAAATGCTTTAGTGATTTAAATATAAAATGGTTTTAGCCCTCTAGTGGGATATTAGAAAGTACAAT
>OMLM01000775.1:60800-72303 GCA_900302695.1 Helostoma temminkii | reverse complement strand
CTGGATTAATCTTGGGGAGGTAACTGAAGGAGTCAGTGGTTCTTTTGTTTTAATGATTAAAGAGTTTGAACTGATTTACTCTGTCAGGATGAGAGGAAATTTGGGTTTTTGACTGTCTGCATGTGTGCACCACTATATGTTTCCCTCCAGTGTGTGTATATGTGGTCAGAATAAATGCGATGAAAGGCATTGTGGTTTATCTTTGGACTTTGTAGTTGAGAGAGCCTTTGTAGCCTGGACACATGATGCTCAAGTGTTCTTAGCTGGGCTTTAGATGAGGGGATGAATAGAAAGAACGTGATGGACATTGAGGCTACAGGATTGAAGTGGGTTCCAGGCAGAAATGGATTTGTAAAGAGGGAGGATAGAGGCCATGGGATAGTGAGGGTAAACTTCAAAAAATCCCATTTTTGATCAGACCACATGTTAAAGTGAAAATGTTTTTTTCATTGTGTTGACTGTGAACTGTGTGGACATCACAGTTTATGAGGTTTGCAGTCTGGCAAAAAAGATTTCTCTTATGATTTATTTATGAATTCATGAATGCTGTGCTGTTGGGAAAACACATTAGTGTTAAAAAAAGGAAACACAATTAAGCTGTTTTTCACATTCACTGTTTGGTGGACAGTGTGATTGCAGTTTCTACTCCGCCAGCAGCAGCGCACATGGATGGCAGTAGTGGTCGCTCAGTTGATCTGTCCATCTTGTTGGTACCGAGCACCAACTATGGAAAGTCATGAAATTTCAGTTGGTTTTCAGGGTCCAGGGGAAAATATTTTTGGGTTTTTGCATGACTTATTCAAGCATCACCATCCTACAAATGTTTTAAATTGTACAGTGTAAATGTCAAAATCTAATGAGCTGATAAATATGAAATTTACTGAGCACAACTGACCTGATTCTGATCAGTCATGTGTTGCTGTTTCTTCACAAGCTATTGGGTTTCTCTGATTCATTCATGATTCCTCGTCATTTGAAGGCTGTGGCACACATACTGAGGAGGAGGTTTCCTCTACCACCAGCATGAGGTTGACATTTGTGTGTGGATTGCTTTAGAATTTGTTACACACATCTGCGGCCTTTGTGGAAAAGATTGCACCAATTTTAGACCTTTGTCTGTAACATTGTTCTTTCATCAATCAGGTATAGGTCATTTTATGTTAATGTTCCTCATAGGGTTCATTCTCATATACCCATGATTGTGACAGAGAGCCATGGTGCGCTTCCAAGACGACATTACATCAAATTATGTTTTATATATGAGGTCAAAGTTTTCCTACTTATCCACAGTGGACGAATGTGTGTGTCCCAAGAGAAGTTTATTTTCATGGCTTGTTGCTGTTAAGACCATTCTACATAATAATGTTTTTTTATAGTGAGCTGTCACTTCACAGATGTTGTAATGGGTGGGTCCCTTATATGTAACAAAGTATTGTGTCAGTACATTGTGCAAGCAATTGTTTGAAGTTTAGACTAGTTTTGCCCTCTTTCACTGTAAATGTACTTTACATTTATTTTGATTTGGGCTCATACTATAGAATGTAGACTGAATATTACTTAAACTCAGTTACATGTCATGTCTGTTAGGGGCATTATTCCACAAATGTGATTCATGGCCATGGTCCTACATGGTAACTGAAAAATTTAGTTTTAGTTTTGTTGTAAAATTTAAGAAGAAAACAAAACACAAAGTGTGTGTATATATATATATATATGGAATGCCATCTTATATCCACTTCCCACTAAACTTTTAATTTGCAATTGATATCATCAGATAAATACTTAAAACATAGATTGTATAATCAGTTTTGTATTGGATTGTATTGTCAGCATATTCTACAATTTTGGTAAAGAAGACAGGCTCTCTCAATATACAGAGGATTTTTCAGAATACAGTATGTGCTGAAAAACTCTGAGCTCAGGTATTTGGATCGACCTGTCAGCTGAGACGAGATACCACAATGACATTTTCATTTTTGGTCTGTTATTTTGCCTCATGAGACACTTGACTTATAGTAGGAAAAGTTTTTCACTATGACACTTCAGCAGACAGAATTGGCTCATTAGCTTTGGTTGTACTTGTGACATTTTTACTTCATAAAGACAAATGTATTTATAGAGCGCTTTAACAAATCGGTTCATCACAAAGTGCTGTTTTACACAACAAAGACCACACATTGCTGATAAACGAAAGGGGAAACTTGCAGTTACATTAAATTAATTTAAATGCGAAGAAGAAAAACATTTGCATTCAGACAGAGGAGTAGAAAGCAGGAATTGATTTATTTTAATAAAACCTTCAACATACACAATGATATAACACTTTGGTTTGTGTATGGGTAATAATATAGTAATAGTTTTAAGGGAATTTAATGAGTGTAAAACCATAGTGTGGCTATGATGGTTTGATTGAGAAAGACTGTTGACTGAACAAACTGTTAAAACAAATGGGGAGAAAAATCCCCCAAAAACATGGAGAGTGAAATCTGTAGGAGTTTTCACCAGAAATCTGTCACTCATTTAAATGCTTAAAATAATCTTGCACATCTGGCAGTTATGTAGCAACTTTACAATTCATTTGTAGTCATTTTTCTATCTGGGTTAGGGTTAGGTATGTAAGTATAGATTCATGTGATTATCTGTGGTCCATAAGAGGAAGCCTATTCTCACTAACCCCAATATTGTTTCTCTTCACATAGTTATTTGATACATTATTGGACATATAATTCCATTGATTAGCCTGAATACCATATTGACCCAAAGAGGAGACTATATTAGTTTTCTAGATATTAATTTGAACAAATAGTGTTTTTTATTTGAGGACATGACAATTACATGTCAACATCTTTCTGAATGCAGAGAGTACCAATGAAACAGAAAGTGGCGAAATATAAGTTGTTGCAACCTTTGTTGCTGGGAAAGTGAGTATTATCAAACCAGTTTCAGAGTTGGTTAGCCCTAATTTTTTATTTTTTTGCACTGTTTAACCTGCAGAATTTGTCATTGTGAGTGCAACGTGATTTTCTGCAATACATTAACTAAATTCATGGCACTTAAAATTAGTTTATGCATCTTTTACTGCCTCTACTGCTTAAATATACCAGGAATAAAATCTTCCAAACAGTCAAGAATGTCATTGATGATGAGCTTGAAAGGGAAAAAATCTGTTAGAGAAAATGATTCTGACCACTATAAGAGCCCGACAGGAGAGACTGTGAGTACGAGACTATTACATCCATTACACAAATGTGAGTTTTTATGCTTACCAGAGCCAAACCGTAGACAATTTTGGGCCAGAAATGGAGGGAAATGTTAACCTTGGACAGACCTTGCAAATAACTCCCTCTCAAAATGTAAATGCAATGCTTTCACTAACACTTGGCTCAGATTAGGTGGGCTTCTGTTATGTTGCTTTCTCGCAGTCCAACAGAAGCAAGTTTCCTTAGTTTGCCTGCACATTTCACTAACAATCACACAAAGAATATCATTGGAACGACAGATGGATCTGGCAGAACTGTCACACACAATGCTCGTGCCAGTGGACTTCCTTTGATTAGCCTTACTTTTGTCTTTCATTTAGTCGATTGTTTCTGGTGGCATTTCTACAGTTTCTAGAAGTTTGTTGGAATGGATTTATGTTTAGGTCAATGCTTAAATAACTACTGGACATCTTGTAATAGATTAGATGTTTTTGAGAAGGTTGTGGCAGATGACAATTATTTTTTAATTCTGTACATACTCTTAAAGAACCTGCAAAGCATTCACTTAGTGCTCTGCAGATTTAAAAATGATGCACATATTTAACTTTTGCATTCATTTAACATCTGATGAGATATAAATTTGATCTCATTATTCACTTATGTTTGAATGGAGACAAATTTCCGGCAATTTGCATTTAAAATGGAATCTCTTAGACTGATCCAAACAGTAGCGACACATGTCAACTAATAGCTTTTACATGTTTCCAGCAGAATAGAGGCTATACGCTGAGTATCTGCGTGTCATGAAACCCCATATATTTCTTTGGCTTCGAGTTTTGTTCCTGACATAATTGTGTGATTATATTTCTCATTAGAAAAGTTACCCTCAAAGTTTTCAATTTCGTCTAGAGGCCATCTTGCTTAAATATCTTTTGGAGGAGCACTGCCACAACAGAATGTTCCCCTATCGCTGTCTCGTTACGACTGTGCCTATCAATCCATTCATTTGGAGATAATTAAAAAGTTGCCAAAATAACTGTGTTCAAATCTGTGGGCCAGAGCCATTAAAACATTTTCTCCCTCTCTCTCCGCTGGTGCAGCTGCCAAGCGAGGTGACACTCCAAAATGGCCAGCTGTTATCAGCGCACTCCACACCAGTTGGTCTCAATGCTTTAGAGAATTTGTTTAATAAGATTTTTTCCCCCTAAACCCATCATTTCCTTCCCCTTTACCCGTGCCAAATTTCCAGGCATGTGGGGATAAGGGGGACCAGGAAAGCCCAGAATTTAAGCACCGTTACTATGAAAGTGCTGAAAAGCCCTCTGTCTAATAAGTTGTCAATGGTGGCAGGATGAGAGCAGTGCAAAGAGTTGCTGCTTGTAGTTTGTGTATTTAAGATGGATTGGTCTGCTGTCTGAATGTATCAACTAAAGTGAAATAAATCAGCACTAACAAAGATCCAAGGACATATTCTCTTTGAACTAAAAGCTGTTTAGTGCAAGAAATGAAAGTTAAAAAGCAATAATTGTTCTGACTAGGAAACCCTTGAGGTCAGATTAAATTGGAATAAAATAAAAAATGCTGAACCAATTAAAGAAGAACTCCACTTCTTCAGCGTTGTACTCTCATCATAGATTTCGTGGAGGCTGTTACTTTGCATGACTTTAAGCCAAGAACATTAAACAGGCTTTTAGCAGATTTGGGACAGCGCTGAAATGGAGTTGACCCAATCAACAGCAGTTCAAAATGAATGAAATGGCGAAGAAACTCTTCCAGTGTCAGAACTAGCTAATTAAAGATGTCCATCAGTGGGGTTGCTCCTGCCAGCACATTTGTCGTTGCCGACTGCGGCTGAGTGGCACTGAAAGTGTTTTGCTTTTATTATATTCCAAAAGAGACACAGTTAAAGTGTAATTAGGAATGTAAGCACGGGTGACACACACAGCACATCACACACTCAGGAGTGATTGGCTGAGATTTTCTTTGTGCTTGTGTCAGGCATTAATTATTTTCCAGGGAAAAAAATTAACAAATGCACAAATCATACTAGCATATCCCCCCCACAAAAAAATAAAGTCAGCATGTTGCTACACAGACACAGAACTTCATGTGTGAATATTTGGAATTCTGATCCGACAAATTGAGAGAACAATCATACCTGAACATCCAGGAGATAATAGCATCTCAAGGTTTACCCACTTCAAGTTTAACTTGGATATGTGTATCGCAGGAGTTTGTGATGTTGGTGTTTTCCACTATTTAAAGTGGAGCCTTGTGCACGTCTCTAGTTTGTTTTGGTGTTTTATTCCACAACACGACATATTGCAAATTATCAGTGTTGCAGTGAGGTAGCAAGAGAATGGTTACTATTTTGTAAAGACACTGCATTAAGTTTGACTTTAACTCACTGCTGAAAACATTATCTCTAATGTCCATTGCAAATTGTCAAGCTGTTTAGAAGTCATCGAATATGACCCCTCAGATCTTGTGCTACACTACAAACATGTTAAAATCTAAATCTCCCCCAGAGAAATAAGAACTACACTATTAGTCAAAGTGTGAACTCACATATTAATGGCCATGTTTTTGACTGTTTCTTAAACGTACAGAAGAATATAATAAGCAAACCTTAGTCCTGTCTTCTAATAGCATGTTATGTTTTGTAATACAAGTTTATTAATTCAAAAGAATAACTCATTATCTCCATGCTCTAATATCAAGCAGTCATGTTAATAAACTAAAACCATGCAAACCATAAACACACACAACTCCATATTGAGGTTTCTTAACCTACACTACCAGTCAAAAGTTTGTACACACATAGGAAATTACCATATTTTTCATGAAAACATAAATGTCAGATGTGTTTAAAGTGTAATCCACAAATTAAAAGAGACTTTTCCTCTCCCGAAGACCCTGTCAAAATTGTTAAAGTATGTGATGTAATTTAACTGTACAGACACAGATAATGAGCTAAAGTCAGTTCTCCACATCCTGCATGTACTTTTATTTCAACACATATGTCATGAAACATAATAACTGGAATTAACTGTCTTTGGTGCATGGCTTGGAGTGAAATGACACAAGATTATACTGACTGCAAAGATGGTGCAGTGTCTGCTAGATAAGAGGTCAGGGGTGGTATAAGCATGTGCTTTAAATGCATGAAACCCCAGGAAATTTAAATAGCTGTTCTTCTTTATTGCTTCCAATCTGTGACTTTAATGTTATTGCTCTTGTAACCCAGCCACCACTGGGATGTTAAGTTAATCACAGACACAATTGCACTTCATCTTCATTGGCATATTTCATATATTACAGCTTTTCAAACTTTATTCTCATGGAGAAAGTGTCAACACACACAAACAAAAATAAAAGTAAATTGATTCAGAAGTTGAGTCGTTGTTCCGCTTGATGGCAACTGGAAGAGCGATGTGGTGGAGAGTATTCTGAACTCTGTGCTGGACAGACAACACAACCTCTACACAGGAACATTAACACTATAGTCATCAGTGTACCTTCATCTAAAGGACAAAGAGCATAAACTGATCGGGTAGTTTGAGAAAATAGTAGAAGAAGAGTTAGAAGAATTATATATATATATGGAAGGAAATCTTTTACAGTGTCATCATGTGAAGTTTTTCTACCTCGCCTAACGTCTCCTAAGATTTGAAGACCAAGACAGGATGTAGCCCTTTTACTGCTCTGTGACTGTCCTCAGTTTTCTCTTTGGTCAGTTTTTCTTAACAGAGAGAACAGTTTGATGTGCAACTAAATATGGAACTAATTAGCTTGTAATTTTCTTTCCTAAAGTGAAGGGACTCTTTACTGCGCTCCAATTCTCCCCCAACTCGCACCCCTTCACTCCGTCCACATGAAGCAAGCCTGTCATATCAGAAAAGATTGCAACAATAATTATAAGCTATAACTATAAACTATAAGTCAATATTTAGTAGTAGCTCTACTGGGCCCTCTCCTGGGAATGTAAAGATGCAAATATTGGCTGTGTTAAGAGCTGTGTAACGCTACTGTATTTAGGATCATGTATGATATAAAATGTATTCAGTGCTGCTGATGTTTTAGTCCATCCTGAAAGACATTTACACTACACTCAGTATGTAAATGTGTGCACTGCAAATGTGACACTGGTTTTAATAACTGTACGTTAAATAACTCTCTGGTCAGTATTTAAAGCCTTAATGTTATGATTCTTTAATCAGAAGACATCTGGCTTCCTCACTGCCAATCTGTGCACAGAAATGGCTGTAGTGTAGTTCCACTGGACAAAAAATAAAAAAATAAATAAATAAAAAATAGAAATACTAATATGTACTGTAAGTTGATGGCATTAAACTTGAAATATTAGCACACTTTTCTTTTATGTGGATTATAATACCTGTAGTTAGATCAACTGATTGGTTTTGGACTTAATGTCCATTTAACTGTCTCTGAATGATTTGACATTCATACATTGCAACTTGGTAAAACAGGGGAAAAAAGCTTTTTAGTATAAACCCAGTTACTTTAACCTGAAAAACTGATTGAGCACTTCGTACATTTAATTTTCAGAAACCTACCATGCCATTAAAAATATAATTTCAAGCTACCATTTGAAACCCCTACTTTAAATATGTGCATCTCCTTTGATCCATATACCTTTTTAAATGTCTCTTCAATCTTTGCTTGATAGCTCAGTGTGATGCTACATAAAAAGATATTTCATTATCAAAGGTTGCAGGCCTTTTCAAACCCCATGTTTGCAATTACTGCATGGACAGAGCAGGCATTAAGTACAGAACCTCTAAACATTCAGTGCTGGTGGCTGATTTTACTTGTAGCACTGCCCTTCAGTGAATATGAGTAGGGCAGGATGACATGCCAAGAATCTGTGGACCAAAAAGTGAATGCAAGAAGTGGGAAATCTTAGCAGTTGAGGATGTAATTGTTGAGTTATTGCAAGTGATAAACAAAGCCACTACTGCGATCAGGTCCATCTAACACTTTACACTGCCTTATCAAAGCAATGACCAAGTCTAAGCCACAGGGCTGTGTAGATGAGTGTCTTTGTGTGTGTGTATGTGTGTTTGATAGAGCCACTCAGGTGTTCTCCCCGAGGCCTCCTAGATATCATCAGTCATTATCCTCATCATTCATCAAGTGCTGCAGGTGCACGTGAGCATGTATACCTCACCGGTGCCCCACTCTCCCTGTGTCTACCTGCCTTTTTCTGCTGCTATATCACTTGCTTACCCTGTGGGGCCTTTCTGAACATAACTCCCAGGAGCCCAGAAAAGATGCAAATTTGTACATTTTGGAGGAGTGTGCAGACTTAGTGAAGGAAGGTGGATGTAGCATAGAAAAGTGCAGACATTATTATTTTTTTATTATTATTATTCTCTTAGTGCTGTGTCCAGAGTTCTAACCATGAAGTTAAAAAATATCCCTGAAACAGAATTAACTGGTGTGATCCCAGTGGTACTTGGATATTTTAGTCTAATTTAGTGAGCTTTGTGGAGCTTCCTCACTCCCTCCCACCTTGAGAAGGCTTATGTTCGAACAATCATGGGAAACTATCACAACATACTAGTGAAACACCAGCAGTTATGTGATAGTTTCACTAGCAAAAACATTAAAACAGCAACAGAACAGCTAATTAATAATAATAATTGTTGTCAAAGTTGTTGGTTAGATGGAATTTTCAGATGTCAAGAAAAAGTATTGGTGTTAGATAAACTAAAATATACATTTTAGAATAAATGTATTGTTGTTAGCACTGTAAGTGTATATACTGATTTCATTTTTTCTGCATTATGATTATGTTGGTTTATTCAAAGACCTTGCAGAAACCCTGCAGTTTTGGTGAGAGTGGGGCCGTGTCTTTAAGATGTCTGGGTTAGTTACACCAGACCGTGGGAGCGAGCACATTTTGGACTGAGGACGGAGTGGGTTATTTTTAAAGGGAGGGGGCGTTGCCTTCTGTGCTGCTCTAACTTCGCTCTGATACAGCTCACACAATCTGAAGAATGCTCACGACTAACTCAAAATCCACTTTTCTGTCAGAAATTGACTGTTGCAAGTCGGTGATCTTTGATTCTTTCTGATGTAAGGTTACGGTATGTAAGGTACCAGCCCCCTGGCATTAGCAGTATGATGTTTAACTTGACCTTTACTTGCACATGGGATACACATCACCATCAAAACATTACTGGAGGATGAACCATGATCTCTTTTTTGCAAGTTTGAGCCTAAATGATTATGGTCACAGATTCAGTTCCTTCAGCAACGTGAAACGTTACTTGGATTGTGACTCTGAATTCTACGAGCTGGAATAAAAACAGGGTCTGGTTAAGCATAGTGATATACGACTGGTCGGGGTGCGTCTCCAAAAAGAACACCTTGTGCAGCCTTCTTCCAACCATCATAGCTGATCAAAAAACTTAAACTTAGAAGTCAGTGATTATAGAAAGATCCAGTCTATACTAACCCTTATTTTTTACAAGCGTCACATTCATAATTGCATATCTTTTCCCTTATTTCAAACGTTATACTCGCACACAGTTTCCCACAGGTCAAATAATTGTTCACGTGTGCCAACTAGATGGACACAGTTAAGCAAGCACAGCTGTGCTAGATCTTACAATATCTCCTCTTTAGTATCTGGATTTAGCTATTTCCATTTCTCCTGAGTCTCTGTAATAGTATAATCTGTGCTTCAGACTGGATGGGACAAGTGGAAAAAGTAGAGCTCGGCCTGGAGCTTCAAAATATAATATGCACATATATGCTTTGCATAACAGCCACACTCTCTCCCACACTTCCCACTTCCCAGACTGCACCAGAACAAGCCTTGCATTTAGACAATCTTATTTAGATTTCTCGTTGTTATTTAGCCCTGTGACTGGTCATCTTCTTTCCTCTCGAGTTTTGCTCCCCATACTGACTTGGCCCCACCCAGCCTGAATGCTACCTAGCAGTTGATTGTGCTGCCTAATGGATGAATGCTCTGTGCCACTTCTGCTCTCCTATTCCCACAATCCCTCTTGCCTCCAAACTTTCACTGCCAGGACCGAACTACTAGTACAGCAGAGAATGTTTTCTCGTTTGCAAGTCTGGCGCAGCAAACTAGTAAACACCAGTCTGTAGCAAAGGGGAGCCATTGACTCAGACACCAACTGTGATGATTTTAAAGTGGGTGCAGTGCATTATGAGAGAGCTTTGTTCTCTATCACCCTCAAAATGAGCTTCCTAAACCTGATATTATGTTGCACATCTGTTGTCATCGACTTATTTTTCCTTGTTTGGAGTGGAGTTTGCGTTGTTAATGGGACATTTCCATTAACCCCTCTTGAAATGTTTAACGTGACATCTGTGTTTCTTCAATGTAATTTTATTCATTTCTTTCTTTATTTCGTTTATTTTTACATGGAGCCAATCACATATGCCATTAACATTAAATGAAAACATCTCTATTCCTTTTTCCAAATGCCCAGATGGTGACCAATGGAATTGTTCCTCCAAAACAAATTAAGGACGAGAGCAAATGTACAGATGGAGGGTTAAAATTAATTTCTTGCAAATTACATTTCATATGTAGATTGCCGTCACATTAATGGTCTGGTTAATGCCTCTGCAAACGAGGAATAAGAGGAGAGAGTCCAAGACGGAGAGGCAAAGAGGAAATGAGAGAGGGAGACAGAGGAAATGCAATGATGGAGAGAGAAAAAAAATTAGTGTGGAAAGAGCGAGGGATAATGCACTGAATGCTGGAGAGACATTTACTTATTGTGCACTCATATGAGCTCTGGTTAGGTGAACACAAGCTTGTCCAGGTGACTTGCACTTTGTTTTATGAGTGTTTGAACCTGAAAACCCTGCTTGTGCTTGGCGCTGGACTTTCATTGCTGCCTACCATAACATTTTTACCATCCTAAATCACAGATGCAATGCATTTAGCGTGTAAGGGCTAAAAACTACAGTGAGGTAATGGTGCAAGCAAAGACAGAGGGGAACTGTGGGGGAAGTGTGTGTGTGTGTGAGTGTGTGAGTGAGTGAGTGAGTGAGTGAGAGAGAGAGAGGTGAAGAAAAGCACGCTGACAGAGCTACTGTAGCTTAGGAAGCCTTTCTATTTTTTCTGTTGCTATGTCTACCTCTCCTTCTCTTTTAAACACACACACACACACACACACACACACACAGCACGCACGCACGCACACACACACACACACACACTATCTTTCTTTCTCCTCCTTCCTGACACTCCTCTCTTCTTCCTTTCTTTCACCCTTTCTGACACACACAGTGAG
>OMLM01000775.1:2184-51152 GCA_900302695.1 Helostoma temminkii | reverse complement strand
GAGGAAAAAAAAAAGCTCAGGTCTTTTGTTTTGTACAGAATAGAGGTATAAACTGGGTAGTTGGAGGAAATCAAGTTGAATATAGGAACAGGTTCATTTATTGTGGCTTTTTATTCACACTTTCAAGCTTTTATAGTCCCAAGTGCCCTGAAAGAATAGAAAAATATTACAATAGGAATGAAAAGTAAAAGTGTTTGCTCCCTGTTAATTCTCCCCATTGTACATTTCCAGATTGTTACATATGCAAACGAGTCACAGCATTTTCATCTGTGGGAGTTTAGACCATGCTCATGTTCCCTTCTCTGCTTATCCTTTCATACCATGCTTTCCGGGCTTTCACTGTGCATGCCACTGCCGATAGTGTTCTGTTGGGTTTTTATGTTCTATGTCTTATCAGGTCAGGGGATTCCACTGAGGAACGGTGGTATTGTTGGCGCTGACCTCCGCAAAAGTCACACAAAGAGGAACTAAATTGAGTGGTGGCACATGGAAAGCTCCAAGGAGGCCCTATTTGCAATTCAAAGGCAAATTAGCAAATCAAACACTTTGTCATTGCCAAAGGAAATTGATGTTTAAAAAATTGAGTGACAAGTGTTTAATTTGAAAACTTACCTTAATCAACACATCATCAGCTAAAAAGTAATAGTACTTGAGTGAAGCTAACACGATGACCTTGGAGGCTTTCTGAATGCAGAGTCATCTACATAAAGACAGATTTTAAGGATCAATGTCATATCCAATCTGTGGAGTGACTAGTCAGGATAAATCAAATTACAAAGATATCAATGACAACTGCCCTTGTACTAAGTCAACGGTTTTATTCATACCCTCTTGAGTTTTCTGCAGTAATAAAGTGGTAGAGTCTCTGAAAGCTGAAAGTAATGTGAATAATAAATGAGATCACAGACATGGGTCGATGAGTAACTGTTTAGACAGGGTCATCAGGGACATCAGCAAGTATATTATTATAGATAAATCACACATGTGTCAGTTGACATACATACAAATACAGTCTCCATCCAAAGATAGAGGACAAAGTAGAACTAATTGTAAGTAGGGTTAAATGGCTCATATGTAAAATCCACCTTCCACTGCCAAGCACTTGGTGTCTGTCTTCATACAGGGTTTCTACAGTGCTAACTGTTGGATGTATGAATGAACACAGAGGGCTCATTCCTACCCTCTCAAGATCTAAATAAAACATTTATTTTTTTTATAATTTGTATAAGTTTGACAACAGACACCTATTTTGCATAACCCCATGTGGGTGAGAAGTCAGCAAGCAGGAGGGGAGGGTGGAGCACACTCAAAACCAGTTGTTCCAGAGACAGGCTGTGGAAACAAGGACCTGCACGGTTTATCAGCATGAAACTTTACAGACACATTCCAGCGATGTCAGGAATCATTTTTCTTATCCTGATTTAATGTGAGACTTTTAAAAGTCCAAAGCCATGCTAGTGTCGTAAGCTAAATGCTAATTCCAACAAAGCATCATTCCCACAATGATTAAATGTTGACATATATGAGGCATAATGTTTATTGTGGCTACAATCTGACATTAAGGTTTTTCAAAGTCTAACGTTGGCCTTCTCTGTGACATCTCACTGGGGAGTTGTGAAGAAAAGACATGAGGTGAAAGGGATAAATGGAAACATGCTGTCTTTCTGAAGACAACTGGAGGTTTGATATGCCCAGTTAACTACAATACTCCTACCTTTTTAATGGACATAATCAAAAACACAAATGTTGGGTGCTTTAGATTGTAATTATAATGTCACCATGGAGTCAATGGACCCTTAGCAAGATAATCTACTGAAAACATAGTTTTCAGTGATTGGAGATGTTTACTTACAATAGGTGTTGAATAACTTAAGTATTCAACTGTAGGTTACATTTAGTATAAAAATATATGTATCATGTATGGTAAAGTTTAACTGAGTTATGACAATGAGGAGAAAAATGTTTTACAGAAAATGCAGAATTTAAAATGCGCCCATTTGCCTTCATGGCCTGCCACTGTGCAGACTGTGTGGATAATAAATCAGTGGGTTAAACTGCAGTACTCTTTGTTTTAGAACATCTGCATGCACCACTTCTTTTTACATCACACAGTATCTTTGCCTCACATCTCAATCTGCATAACACCCCTTCAACTCTCCCCCCTGTCGAGTAGTGCCTCACAGTTTTAAAACATATCAATAGATGAATGAAGTGATTTTTGAAGCCAAGAGCACTGCAGCCTGAATGTATAGGTGCTAAACCAAAATGCAGGAAATATGAATATGACAACACCTCAGGCTGGGTTTTTCTTTGACTGAGTGGCTGGTTTGACTCAATGTGACCTCTATGCCTAATTTAAAAAATTCCAGCTAATCGTATAATTCAACTGGGGCAACAAAAACAATGACTGGAGGTCTTTAAGGTTAGAAAGAGAGTTGGAAGAGAGTGGAAGTGAGGTTTTATATTAAATTACTTATTCGATTCAAGAAATACTTTAGGTTAAAGGTACGGTTAAAAATATTTGAAAGTTGGTAACAGAGTAGTGTTATTGCAAGGGGATAGGCTTTGGGTGTGGGTGCAATTTTCTTTACTTTTCTCACACTGCCAGACCACAGTGTCAGGAAACCCATTGAACAGTCAGTTAGTATATCACCATTAGTTAATTATCACCAGGGGCCAATAATTTAGGTACAAAAATGGAAATCCATAATACACTTTTTAAGATACACCAGTCTGGCTGACAGTGGCAGACTGGTTGACAGTGGTATCCCTACAGCACATGTTTGCATTTTGATTAAAGCACTATATATGTCATCATACCTTCCAAAAGGGTCTGCCATCATTTTTGAGCGGTTGATTATGATTAAAGAACCCTACGGTAGTATGTCCTGATACCAATCAGCAGAGACACAGTATAGAGAAAGGGCAGAGAAAGGCAAAGTGTAAAAGGGACAGATGCAATAGGTCCTCATGAGTCAGTGCAAGTGACCTGTAATTATGGATAAAACCTCTTTGCATCAGACCATCATCACTGGAGTGGCTGCTACAGTTCCCTAGCTTTTTCATCCATGTTTGTTGATTTTTAACACACCTATTTAACATATGTTTAAAATACATTTCATATCAATAAAATCAATACTGCCAATAGTGTCACTTTTTGGAATGAGACTGATTAGTGTGCATTTGCATAGGGCCTCATTCATAGGTTTGTCTCAAACCCCAGTTACTAAGTTTCTGCAAAGATTCTGACATTCAACAATGTTTGAGATCCCTTTTTGCACGGCCCTGCGGACTTAGGTCCTTTTATGGATACCGGGCCCTGTGTTATTTACGGCAGAACGAATGAAGTGAAATTGAAATATAACTGATTGGTGGCCATGTAGTATCACGGAAGAAAGTTACAATGACAAAATATGGTAAGGCCTCTTCTGCCTTTAAAACAGCCTTTCACACATTGTGCCAGTGAGAATGAAATCATAGTTGAAAGAGAACAAGTTTTAAAAAGCTAGGATTTCTTATGGATCACCTAATAACTGTTGAAAGTGCAGTATTTATCAGCATGAAAATGTAGTAATCAACCTCCAACTGTTGTTTAGTTAATGATTTTCACAGGATGCTCCTCATTCTTTTGAAGGTGATGCCCAATATAAGGCAGCTTTGGAAGCTTTGATTCCTACCACTCCGGTTTTGAATTAAAAAAATCACAAACAAGAGAGGAAAATGTGAAAATGTTCACAAGGGCAATGAAAAAAGCAAAAATGCGTTCATAAAAAAGATTAATCAGCAATATAGTATTTATATCCCATCTGTCTTATACTGCTTTGATTGCATTATTGAGTATTAGAAAATGTGGTCCACTTTGCTAACTTTGGAAGAGTGCAAAACATTATGTTGTAGGTACACAGCTACTCTATTTGTGTACCTGAGAGCTGCTTTGACAACCGTTTTCCAGAAGCATACATGATCCCCCCGCCTTTTATTGGAATCTTAGCCTTTTCATGTTGTTTCAAAGACACTGTCTGTGATAAATGCCGGGTTCCAGCCTCAAAAGGTTTTAAAAGCCAGTGACGAAAGGTCTGGATCTTTCATCTGGCATTCACTAAGTGTACAGAGACAGGGAAAGGTGCGAGAGAGCATGAACCAGTATTGATGGCGAAAGAGTAGATACAGTATGTCCTTCTCCTCATGCCCCACAAAGCAAATAGTCAGACTGCTACTAGAGTGTTTGTATGTTCAACTCTCCTAGCTTGCCTCCTTAAGTGGAAAAAAAAAACAACTAATGGATTATTGTGCAAGCCACTGCTTGATCTGAAATAGTAACTTCTCTAGAGACAGAGGTATCGTCTGAAATTCAAGCAAAGAAGCACTTAAGAAATTTGAACCTTAAAGCTTATATAATAGCACTAATGACAAGGTGTTAGAAATAGTATTTAATTTTAAGAAAAATGTTTTTTTCCAGAACTTCCTACCTCAAGGATTGTTAAAAATGTTGGACAGTAACAAAAACAATGGCCGTTGTTTGTACAAGTTAACAATTTTGAAAGTCCACTAATCCCATTGTAATTGCAGACATTGTGCACACAGCATGTGAATACACAGCAGAATGCATCATCTCTGTGCTGCATGGCAACAGCTGAGCCCAGGTAGCAGGTGTGAGCATTATTTTATTCAGGAAGTGTGTGTAGCCCCGTGCTGGCATCCATAATGGAGCCAATCCTTCAGGGCTGCATGTGGATCTCGAAGCAGCTTGAGCCCCGAACGCTGAGGTGCGTTTGCTAACACGGGGGTTTCATTAACCCCCGTGTTAGCCAACAGTTATAATGTTGGCAGCTGCCAGATGGGAACTGGGATGGTAGGATGTTTCATGTCATCACATAATGTGGCAGGTGTTGTGCAAGGAAAATCCCGAGTACCTAATGTTATTGTTAGGAGTCGAGGGCTAGATAGGAGGAAAAAGTAATGAAAGTCTCTAGGGGAATGATTTTAAAAACTAAAATCTTTTGCAACTCGACATTAATTTTGCACACAGAGGAGATGATGCTCATCAAATACAGTAAGAGTTTATTAGTCATCACTGTTTCCTATGTTATTGTTGTCCTAAGCTATTAGTATGACCATTCATCACGCAGGGATGTGACATTCTTTGTAATATTTTTAGTATGTGATAAAGTAAACAAGAACAGATATATCAATGGTAAAACTCCATAAAGACCTGCTGTATGTCATATCAATCAAACCTTGTTTACAGAATGTCTTGTCTTCAACACTCTTGTCTCAATGGGAGCCACTAATACCTTTCCCTCTATTGATCCAACAGTGGGCTGTTAATAAGTGCCCAAAATGTCAGCCTCTGTCTTCTCCTGAGATTTCGACTGTTTATGGTCAGTAATGTTGTCAAGGGTGAGTTACATAGTATATTTTCATAGGCTCTTTCAGCCATAACAAGTAGATACTTGATATTTGGCATTTAAGATTTCTAAACGGTACAGTACAAATTTTCTACAAATTAATGTCAGGGATAAACTGAGATAAACTAACCACTCTCGTCTGTTAAAAGTGAACGTTATGTGCACGTACACATGCACATATTAACACTAACACACAGTGAAAGGAACAATGATGATGTGAAACTAAAATAAAAACAAAACAAAATGACAGGATGCATTAAGATGATAATTGAACTGGGAAAAACGACACCCACCGTGGGATTGTACCATAGGGGGGAATAAGGTGAGCACCTAGAATTTAAGAAGAAATGAATGAGAAGAGGCTTCTGCTGCAAACTCACATACAACACAGTAGTTCAGAGGTCCGTCAGTCAGGTAAAAAACTGATTCAGGGTTAGAAGAAGATTTTGTGTAATTATAACAAAGAATATTTTATCACCCGGTTACATGTACAGACATGCAGTTAATAACCCTAAATTGCCCATGCAACCAATGGCAGCTGTGGTTGGCTCTGGCATTCCCATGACCCTTAAGAGGAAAGGCGGTTGATGGATGGATGGATGGAAGTAGGAACATTAACATTAGAGTGTAATTTTGGTGGTTAAGAAAAAAGATTTGCTGAATACGCATGTTTTGATGGTGGTTAACACTGCCCTGCATCTACATAATCATCCCTATGTTCACAGCATTTGATTGCATGGTAACTCATGTTGAGTCACAGTTAGGATGCCAATCCCTGCTTTATTACCATGTACTGCAGTCAGATGCTTTCTTTAGCTGGTGTATAAAGCTCCAGATACACAGTACAAAAAATGGGTTGCTGTAGGTTTCTTACTCTTGGAACAAGACAGAAGCAAGGAAGCACAATAAGGTCAATGTATCATCCAGACAGTGATGTCTGGTTCACACATTCAGTAAATTGATGAAGCCTCAAATGGGCTCTGATCATACTGGACCCACAACCTCCCATGCTTTGTGAACACATGGTGGAATGAAGTCAGACTTTGATGTCTTGAAGACTTCCTCCAGGAAGCCATTAGTCTTTGGCAGAGGTCCTTGAAATACCCCTGAAGCTGTTCTTTTACTACAGTCAACATGCCTATGCACATGAAGAGGATGCATAGCTTAAAAGATAGAAAGATGGGGCCTCACCACTGGCACCACTGGACTGCTGATGAAGCCCAGCGGGCTATGCATGCCAAGGGAGTCTACAAAGCCAAACATAGTGTGTTGCAATCCAAGGCAGATGTACCGTGCTTTGTGGGGATCCACCGCAGTGATTAGTCCTTAGCCGGAATGGCAGAGCCTTGCAGCATTAACAGTCAAAGCTGTTGTGTGACACTGTTTGTTGTGTTGCTGGATCTTGCATTTCATGCATGAGCTGATGAAAGAAATGAATGTTGAGTAGGAAAAAGCAGCAGGTGTCACTGCTCCTCTTTTTTTTCCTGGCTATCCACTTATTTACATTTATTTTGTATGTGCGAAAATCTCATGCATTTGACTCTTTGTTTTTTCTCAGACCCCATCTGATTAATTTCTTATATATGTACCATAAAGCTGCTCTCAGACATGCACTGGAACACTCTACATTACACAGGTGCTCTATGTCAGTACTCAAATGTCCAAGTCAGTCGGTCCAGGAATTAAATGGACTTTTTAAGCCCCAGTACAAAGTTAGTGTAAAGTCTGCATGAGCCCATGCGTGAATACAGCAGATCATTGTCCAGAGTATTCACAGTGAGCGAGTGGGTGTTCCCTTTCAGTCAGTCCTTTAAGCACAACACTAAGTGTAGGGACGATTCATCATACTTTGTGTTGTTTTTCTTTCCTTCAGGAAACTGGAGTTGTATGCATAATGCATAATTTCTAATCATGTCTATGATGAGTGCATGTGTGAAAACGCCTTATGAGTCATGTCATGTATTTAAGTTATATCCACCACAGTCTGCTCTAGTATTTGAACAGAGAATATTTATACAGTGGTCAGTGGACAACCCAAGTTCTGATGTGCAGAGTTATAAATAGACCACCTGGCTATGCTATGCTACTGGTGTGAGAACCCTCCTTTAAGCTGCTGAGATGAGTTCACCCCTCTGTCTGTGTAAAACAACCAAAATGGCCTCAAGTTTTCAGAGGGTTTGAAATTTTAGCGACATTTTATAGTGAGAGCAGTTTCTGGGTTTGTTTCTCCTGGGATACTGTTTCACATACACTGGAGGAGATTAATCAACATGTTCAAGCGATCACAAACACCAGGATGCCTGTACCTGTGTATAACAAACACAGGAGCAGTGCAGTGTAAATGGGTAAAAGCATCTTAAAGCGGACTCCACCTTCTCACTGGGGCTTCTGTGTAAACGAGCTATATGCTACAGAAGTAAAAGATGGTGAATTGTTAGAATGGTGTAAAAGGGGCAACTTGAAATAAACAATGACCTTCTAGAGGTCTGCTGCCTTGAATACTGACAGCATTATCAACGTTGGGGAAAAGACTTAACCTCTCATCTTTTCTCCAAGTTCCAATTTGTCATCCGTTCCCATGTGTAAGAGAACACAGCCTTTGCACATATTCGCCGTTGCCTCTTGTGCAGGAGACGTTGCAGACATATCAAAGGATTTCCTGTTTTTCCCAGAATCCTCCTGCCATCTGCTCACCACGCTCAACCAAGATGCTTCTACTTGAACAAACCCCACCCCTTAAATCTCAGCATACAACCTGTTAGTCTATCTACTGTTTTCCATATTCTTTATGGCTTTCAAAGTTTTTGCATTAATTTGTAAATATATCTATTTTACGAATATTGTATCTTCACTGGTAAATTGGCATTTCACCTTAGAAACAGTACGGAGAATAACAAAAAAGAGCTATTGTATTTTGTCCATCCCTTCTTCTCTAACTAGAATTCTATACTTTGACTCATGGATGAGCAGAGAAATAAAATCTGAACTGACAGCATTCTTCTTCCATCCTTTCCTAAAAGAAACAGCAAGTCAAAATGTGAGAAGTCTTTCATCAAACATCAACAATCATCAGCATGTGTGAAGGTGACGATTATGCCCTCAACACCTCTTTTTGTTGTTCAAAGTGTATCGTTTCTTTAGGGAGTCAACTGTTGACTGACCGTGGTTGTTATTGCACATATCAGTGTGATTCTTCTGTGTCTCAGACAGATCATTGGTAATGACATGAAAAAAATATAACATTCAGTTGAATATTTCAGATTTGACAGTTAAAAATATTAGCAAATGCCATAATAATTGGTCTTCCTCACACCTATGCTACACCCACAATATCTAAATACATGCACAGATTCAATACACAAGCAAAAACATTGGATCCAGGGTGAAGAAGGGCAATAAGACATACAAATTACTTTTCTATGTGGATGATCAAGTCTCCTAACAACTAAAATGCAATTGCGATTACGTTTAATTAATGAATTTCTGTCAACACAATGACCATATGTTCATAATTAATGTAGAAGTTGCAAGTTGCAAATAAGTTTATCCTTAACACATCGATTAAATATCCAAAGTATCCGATCTACAACAGCCAAAATATCCGAATGTAGCTCTTTATTCTTTTAAAATATACTTTCCATCACAACATAATAATTATATGATTATGTTTGTTACAAATGTGTAATTACAATTTGCAATTTGGAAGCATCGAAACATAATCTGTCTTATATATTTCCATATATCATATGTTCTTATTATTTTGTGTTTTGTGACTCACAGGTGATTTAAATCCATAAAGTAATACATATATAAGTACAGGAATGGCTGTACATGGCAGCTGTGATCAGCAATTTTCTCTTTGGTTTGGCTGAATATTTGTTTTATTGTGTGGTTGTACTGTAAGTTGTCTCTTTGTAAGTTGTGGTGATTGTTAAAAAATAATATTTAGTAAACCCTGTATAATATTGTATGACATTGACTATTAAACACAGTTTTTCAAATCAATGTAGTAAGATAAAAAATACAATGTATTGTTTTTTCAAATAAAAAGAGAGCTAATTATGCATTAAAAAAATATACAGTATCATGAATCACTATTGATGTGGAGTCCTTGTAGGTAGGCAGGGCTGCAGCACTGTGTATCTGTCAACTTATGTAAATGTGACTCTTTATTAATGGCAGGAAAAGGGTTCTGCACCAATGGCTATTGATGTAGCTGTGGGGGCCGGACCTCCCCTGTGACAGTCCTGATTAGTGGTTGCATGCAAGGGTCAGTTCAGCGACTGCTACTATAAGACAGCATGCTGACAACACTACTCTCCTCACTTTTCTCACTTGACCTGAAGGAGTGAATAGAAGAACAAGGTTAGTGGCTTGATCCCATATCCTAGAATTGTCACAGGAATGACAGTGGCTTCAGAAATTTGGAATTTGATTAATATGATGCGAGGCCAATTCATTTGGATCAATTTCTAGAAATCCTCATTGCCTGCTAGTTATAATATTGGATTGGCATTGTGACATCATAATTTTCAAGTCTAAACTGACACCTGAGGCCGCTCGGTGTCCCTCCAAATTCTCTGACAGCAAGACAATGGATGACAGCTTGGAAAGAGAGTGCGACCGCACACGGCTTTGATTGGATGGGCAATGAAATAATCAAGTCTTTTAAGCCCCTACTCCAGAAACATTATTTGTAATTTCAACTTTGATTCGACTCCTACTAATGATTTTTTTTATTCCAGTGTATTTTGAGTCAGGAACCTTTGTGTGTTTTTTATCACTTTAAATCGTTCAGCCTGCTGTGCTGTGTATTTTTTTTAGTTTTACACTGCACAGCCTCATAGCTGACCTAGAGATGAAAAAAAAAAAATTCATGAAGGCATCACAATATCTTAATGTGAACATTTAAGAAGTTAAGCCAAATCCTAAGCACTTACTGACTGGGAAAAAAAAGTGGGAAATTGTAGAAACCCGGACAACTTTGTTTATTTCAAAAGCTTTCCTCTCCCCCGGAAGGGATTTCGAAATGTGATCTTAATCTCTTTATTATCTTTGAAGGCATTTCACCTATAGGACCTTGTGAATAAGCCTAATCTGAGAAAAATAACAAAATATTGAGCTCTGGCTGTGACTGATAAAACATGCTTTTTTTTCTTGCTTTTTCTTCCTTTCTCCCTTTTGAGGACAAACAGGCTCCTTTTAAGCAGCTAAAGAGCACAAACCTTTAATCATAAAGCAAGGTGACCGCATATTCTGGTTATCAGGTTTACTCAGCATGCTCACACAAACACATACACATGCTTATACATGCACGTCCACACACTTGCTGTGTACGTTCTCGGATATACACAAAGGCGTACAACATAGCTGTACTTGCATTAAATCTTGCCCACATGTTTGCACAGCACTGCATTGTCTTGTGTTGCAAAGTTTGCATCTGTCTGTTACATAACTCATCTACTCCTGATATACATGGGAAAACATGCATGAACGACCCTATGATAATACATTTCTTCCACCGCATTGAAATTCCGTAGATACCAATTCAATATTTCACTTTCCTCATACTTGCAGCATTTCAAAAGATTGTCCCCCACCTCGAGAAGCGAAAGAAATTGCTTTTAAGGAGAGCTTTGGGGGTTCCACATTAACTCAGTGATGACTCTGAGTTATTGCTTTGAGATCTGAACGTAAAAACACAAACAAATCAAAAGTTAAATGTTGAATAAGCTTTTTTACTATTTAAACTAAACTCGACAGAAATCACTATGGAATAATCTACAGTACAGGGAGCACCGAGAAGGTGCTGATATGTGGTCAGGAGAATAAAGCTATATATATATCTATTGCCTCAGACTTTGCCAAGAGCACACTGGACAACACAGGCCCGACAACACAGTCATCATAAACAATGCTGTGCAAGCCAGTTGAATACTGTAAGCAGAATGTTGTTGTCTGCTGTGACAGTACAGACATGCAAGCCCATGGCTATGGAACATTTTCACCAGTCATGTTTTTGCCAAACAGCACAAACATTCACTTGCTCAGATGTATGCTGTAACAATATGACAAGCAATTTATAAACCAAAACACAAGTGTCACCATTCAGTACAGTGCACTTGGGAATTGTAGTTGGTTGTACTGGTTTAGATGTGAAATGAGCTGATACAATACTTACATAACTGTTAGGGTAACTGGAAACAATGTGCTTCCATTTTTAATTGTCCCACTGCAGAGTATTTCCATACCGTGTACATATTTTAAATATAAGACAAAAAGAGCATGTGTATTGAACAGTTCTATTCCGTTCATCAATCCATACATCATTCTAACTGCTTATCTTGTTTGGGGTTGTGAGTGCTTGAGCCAATCCCAGCTACTGGACAGGTCGTCAGACTATTACAGGTCTGAAACGGACAACAATTCACACTCACTGTGTGCAAATTAACTGTCATGTCTTTGGACTGCGGTAGGAAGTCACAGTACCTGGGGGAAACCCACACAAGCACAAGGAGCCTGAAAACTCCTCACACACTGGTGGATTCAAGCCCAGGTCCTTCTAGCTACAGGAGACAGTTGCTCAGGTGTTATTATACATGTGTGGTGGCTATGTAAGGTTCTTAGAGACCATAAGATAACTGTTGTCATACGATAAATTTGATCCAGCAAATTGGGTTTGACAAACTTGAAACATGATCTGAAATTTTGGTTAAAGTTTGACTTCTATTTTACGGATTATTTAACACATTTCAGGCTCATATGTGCACATAATGTTATCTGAACTTTGCCTTGAAGGATTGTGTGGAGGCCTAAAACTTCTGCTCCTGCTCTGCACGCTATGTTTGCTGTGTAGACATTACCCATGGAGTAAAAGAAAACCTTAAAGAATACACAGTTTCCCCATGTAATCTAGTATTTACTGCAATATCATTGAAAAGACAACATCCCGCAGAGCATTGCAATTTTTCAAAACAGAGTAAAATTGTAAGTTTACTTACAACTTTTGGATTAATGACTGCATGACTGTACTCTCCTAGGTGAGTATCAGGACAGTTTGTAACTGTTCGATGTGATAAATTTGTGTGTTGAAGGATGGAAAGGACTTCAACCTGCCATACAAGTTGTACCCCACTTCTAGACCAGCAGCAGCAGGTACTGGTTCCTCCTGCATCCTTTAAGAGGAAAAACAGCAGGATAATTAATGGAGAGGTGGAAAAGTGGGTGATCTAATGCAAAATGTCTATGTTTTTCTTTTTTCTTTCTTTTTTTTTTTTTAACATATCAAGGTGTAAAGATCAACTAAAATCTGTAATTCTGAAGTTTAACCCTGAGTCAATCTTTTGAGTTTAAACCCAAAGGCCCATAACCTTGACATTCCAAAACTACTGGGCTGAACTGTATTTCCTTCTAAATATTTCGGAGCAAGGCTTTCATTTCTAAGTCAGACTTTACACAATTTCTGCTTGATTAGTAATTTTGCAGGAATCATATTTATTGAAATGTGATAATGACTAATGTTTAAAGGGTTGTGCAGATGGTAAAAGAGCACATCAGAGATGTGTGAGAGAAAACACTGGGTAGATCAGAGAGGACTAATTGCAAGTCAAGTTGCATGTTGTAGCTTTAAATGTCTAATAAATCTAACACCATATTTTGCTCGTACACATAGTAAGAAATCAGTGAATCAGTCGAAAGGGCTGCACGTTACGTTCTGGTAGCGATCATGCAGGAATGGAACTTTAAACACTCTCTAGTGATGCTTAGCTTGATTATTTTTTTCATATTTTATTGCCAACAGATGTTGAAACTTTACATCGGCAAACTAGAAAGCAGTCCTCTCCATCTTCTTCCTCAATGGCCTGCACCTATCATCCAAGCTAAGTAGCTGTGACAGCTGTGAATGCAGCACGAGTGTGAGAGCAAGTGATGCCGCAGCTCAACTTCCATTATGCTCCATCCCTTGGGAGGATGACATCTTACTGTATATTGACCTCCTCCATACCTGGTTTGTTTCAGTAGCTCCACCACACTCTCCCACCGGGCACAATACACCCACCTCCATATGGCATTTCAGCTTAGTGTGATTCCCTTGGGAAGCCAAAGGGCTCAGTTTGCTATTTGCAGACAAGAATGTCATGTTGGCTTGTATGTTTGAAGCGGAACTGTAGTTGGAAACTTTCGAACACACTCCATAAGCAGTGTGTCTCTTTTCCCGTTGGACCTCTAAGGGACTTGGAAGATAAGGTGGCAGGGTGTCATTCGAGAGTTTAAAGGTGCTTTGATCAGTTCTGAATGATTTCTAGTAGCTGTAAAATATAACATAAAATGATCACATTATCATTACTTTAAATGAATTGATTTGATCATTTTTGATCGTTTGTTCTACACACGCTTTAGCCACATAGCTTACCTGCACCTGCTACCATTAAAAAGCTTTATAAGAAACTGCAGTAGGATACATAATTAAGAAAACATCAAGTAACTAATTCAAAGTTGTATTTTAGTTCTATGTCAGTACATTTGAACAGATTAGCACTTATACTAACATGTCCATTTCCACTTCCTTATAAAATTAAACTGGGTAGAAAAATATAAAAAAAAATGTGCTTGATATAAGTGAGTATTGTTCTGACAATACTTTAACTGTCATATACAGTTTTAAGTGTACATCAGTAAGAAGACGTTAATATTTTGTGTAATGAATAGATAACACACAACAATACATGCTATTGCCATGTTTCCATTACATCTTCTACATTTTATTTATTTGAAGTTTAATTACACAGTGAATTACATCATCTCATTGTGCCATAATCTTCTCCGCTGGTTTCATTCCACCTGACTGAGGTGCCAGCAGCTAATTATCATGATGCGCCCAAGAAGAACTGCAGTACAGTGGTGCATGGAAACAAACTTTCATTTGTGTTTTCTTTTGCAGATTTTATATTAATTCAATTACAGCGTGTGCTCGATTTGCTTGGAAGCTTGACGGGGATACACAGGTACACCTACTAAAAATGAAGCCATAGGATCTTAGGATCTTCAGTGAGGTCTCAAACTATATTATTATTTAGGTACATTAATTTTTTAGGGCACTGAATTTGTACTGAAGTAGTAATTTCATTCTCTATTGCCAAATGTACAGCTACTAAAGGGATGAACAAAGGTCTTCATGGTACTAACACAAAACGGTTAAAAGGGAAAATAATAAAATAAATGAATGTAATAAAATAAATACCTGTCTTACAGTACCGTGTTAAGCATCATTGAGGATAAACAATAACAACTTACAACAAAGACTTTCTGACTCTTACATATAAACAGGCAAAATAAATCCAACACACACAGCGGAAACATAAAATGACCCAGCTATGTTGTACTGACCTTCTCATCTGCATGCTCCATCTACAAAATCATAAACTGATTAATTTAATAAGGCAAAATGCATAAGTGTACAATTATGGCACTCTATAAATGCCCAAGGATGCTGCAGCTTGCTGATGCTTTCATGAAGATCAATTCAAATAGCGGATCACACTTTAATCCACAGTGTAATTATAAGACAAGGGACTTTTCCTATCCTGCATTTTAATCTCACTTTGCCTCATGTTTTTTTTTTCTGGATAATGTTTCCCAGGCTTTTCAAGGAAGCCAGATTCTCACAGATGCAAATAATGCATAAAATAACCCTTCATGGTTTAGAAGCTCTTCATCATGTTTTTCCCCATATGTGGGATAGAGAATCTACACCTTTTTCTATGCATGAAGAGATTTTATGTATACAGAAAATAACCCTTTTTTATTTCTGTGAATGTGTTGTAAACATAATTTGTTTAAAGGCATATATTGTATAATTCAATCTAACATAGTACAATGATTTACATCGTGCAAACAACCACGAGTGGATACGTCTCAGTGAGGCTATCATATTCTTTTACTCTAGCACTCTCAACACACATGCCCAAACATACACAGTTGCATTTGCATTTGAGCTAATCCCAGAAGTGTAATCAATGTGGAAATACATGGCATCAGCAGTATGACAGCATGCTGCAGCACAGCTAGCATAGCAATGAGTATCCAGCAAATCAAGCCTTAGGAATGGATGGAAACCTTATTAAATAAAAGCGGGAATGGTCAATACAAGTTATTGATGATTTCATGCAGCCTGTGCTTCAAAGACCTCCCTCCCCTCCCCTTTCTTCTTCCTGTTTTTCTTTTTCCAGCCGAGCAGGGAACACATCTACCCAGTTAGTGTCTGGTATCCATGAATGCTAATACTATTTCTTTGGGAGACAACTTTGTACTGCTCTACTAGGGAACTTTGAAATCCTAGCACAAATCACTGCTTAATGGGGTCAGTGGAGCATTGGACTTTGGGAAGCTTTGTTAAACACATGCATGCAGGAACAAACCTACAAGTGCACACACACAAACCTCACCAGTGTCTGAAAGTCTGTAAACACCAAGACCCCTTTCATAATCAAGAAGAGCCATTCAGTGTCCTAGGTGTTTATGTTTGTTGTTTGTTGTTTGTTGGTGAAAGTGCTTTGCTGATGTACAGCACCAAGAATTCCTTTAAATGATCCACAGTCTTTCCACATCCTCTTTGTCCTGCCTGACCTGTCAGTTCTTTATCAGCTCTAAACTCTTTTGCCACAGTCACATGTTAGAAAAAAAAAACCTCTGCCTCATAATCAAAGGTTATAGTGTGCTAAATTTTGTTTTATTAACTGAAAGATTTTTTTTATCTTTTGCTCAATACTGTACATTATGCAATAAAACTCAAACAATGACACTATAAATAGACAAAATTGATTTTTTGTGATTTTCCCTTTTAGTGCTGATATAGATGGGTCTAAAACCAGGATAAGCCAAAGATGCTGGTGCAGTTTTAGCTTTTGAATTGACTTAACATTAGCAAATTAGTAGATTTGGAATTGAATGAACTTGAACTTGTTCAGATACATCTTAACATTAATCCAGAGTAAAAAGAGAGTCACAGCACTAAAGGCTAGAATAATATAAGTTTATACAAGACCTTAAATTGTTTGTCTTTAAATAAATGAATAATGCTTGATTGCAATACATATTGTTTATGATTTGCTTAGAAATCTACTTTAGGCTATCATTGGAATTAGATGCCTTTTATAAGTTAATGTGCAGTTATAACCTTAAATAACAGGCATCATTGTGTATTTTCCATGCACAACTATATTAAATTAGAGGCCATTCTTTTTGGACATATCAACCTGATCCTGCATGTTCTACATTAAAAACTGAGCCAATGAAGAAGTAAAGTGTGGTCAATTCGCTAATGTACATTTACTGGAGCCAAAGGCACAAAATGTGAAGACAGTAAACTTGCACAGTTGGCTGATAAAAGCACTGGTATGCTTTAATCCAAGTTCTTGTTAAATATTCTGTCTCCTCACATCTCAAGTCGTCCAAATTAAATTAAACATTGTAATTTGTCTGTCCCTCTAAAATAACACAAAAAAGCACTTTTTGATCTGATGCCCATCAGATGCCTATGCTTTCCAAAAACTATTCTATTCCTTTTAACCGAGTGTGGCTGTATCCAACAACCACAACATCATTTGGCATTTAACAGGTATGTAAAAGTAATAGAACAGGCAGAGTATGAACTGTTAAACTTTATTTAGAAAAGAGTGCAAGATGACGAATGCCTTTGAACATGTATTGTCTATTGCTCTCCTAAATGGCAGCTGGTTTTCTGCCCTAATTTTGAGTGTTCATTTAAATACAGTTAGTGCAAACTAATTAGTTGGATACTCTTTACCATCCAGCACAGTGTTCACTGGAGTTGCTTTCAGACATTAATACAAATATTAGCAAATATACTGTAAGATTGGCATTCTTAGTGTGAATGTGTTATTAATATTGTGGCAGTATTCAGGTTTGACCTCCCGCAATGTGTTTCCCCCCCCTTTTCTTCTTTCACAACGTCTGGATAGAACAGTATTGTGTATTAAGTGCTATATAAATACTGTCAAATGACTGCATGACTTGTACTGCAAGTGCTAATCTTGGCAACACACAGAGAGGAACAATGATGTGGAGAAGTAATGAGTGAAAGTGCCACTTGGTGTGGAAATAGGAACAAAAATAAAATGGCATCAATTTCAGTTCAGTTCACTTTTATCCTTTTATAGAGCACCAAATCACAAACAAAATTAATCTCAAGGCATTCTACATGGTAAGGTCAAGAGAATCCCACCTGAGCAAGCGCAAGGTACCAATGAAGAGGAAAAACTCACTCCCATGGAAGAAACTTTTGATAGAACCAGGCTGAGTGTGGGTAGTCATCTGCCTCAACTTGCTGAGCTGCAACCAACAGATAAAATACTAAGCAAGTTGGTAGAGCCACCAACTGCATATAAGATATACAGGGAGGAAGGACAGAAGGGACCACCACATGTTACCCACTCAACTTGACTCTATTTGCCATTTTCGGGTTTTCATTGGGGAAAAAGGAGCATGAGAGCTAAATGCTCTAGAAACCACGAGTAGACCTGCACTCTAAGAACAAAATGTCTATTGGGATGATGTGGTACTATGATGTATCAACTATAACTATTTATGGGACAACGTAGCTTCCAACAAAAGTAGCAACTTATTCAGCTCAGATTTATTTTACTTGGTTACCTCTCACTCTCAAACTTACTACATTTCACCACCCACCACTGCCAATGTTAAACACTGAACACTGACTTGAAATGTCTTCCAGCCTGACAGGGGAATGTGTGCTGTTGCTATTCTCAAACTTTTCACATTAATGCTATTGACCCACGTCTTCTCACAGGGTACAGTAGGCCTCTAAATCCACAGGCACCACAATCTCAGCAGATTGATGTGGCTCTGGAGTGAGTAACTCCATTGATTTCATTTCACAGAGCATTCGATTCAGAAGATCATAGCACCTACAACAAGATTGGTTTAGCATGGATTTTCTCTATCAGGTCAAAGAGGCTTAGACCATAATTGTTTTTTATTACTTTTTGGCTTTAAAAACACACCCATGTATCATATTTCTGACTACTGCTCAATAATGCGCTCTTAGGTCAGTTCTTTCCATGCAATACCTCTTTTGCTGTCTCATATTGAGAAACTATCTGATTAGCTGTGAACCTTTAATGGATAAAGGGCAATGGAGGTGGACTTTTTTCTTTTCTTTTTTCTTTTTGTTTTGCCTAGTGAAGTCAGACTTTTTACCACCCCAAAGGGTTTGGTTGAGAATAATGGCTCATTTAGCAGTTTGCTTCCTTACGTACTTCTAAAATCAAGATGTGCACTGCCATTGCTTTGCCCAATTAATTAGAAGTTTCACCACACTGCCTTAAAGAAATGCTTAAAGATATAGTATGTACCTTTAAATATGTGTGTTTCTGTGTATGTGTAAGTGTCTCTAATAGTTTTGGAGTATTTTCATTTATTATAACTTCATAATGGGAACTATGAACTAGTCTGAGTATGGTCGTGCACAACATAGAACAGGGAGAGGAAGGACTGGGCAGAGAAGAGTGGACTGATTTTTGAGCTAATATACTAATCACCCTGAAAAGCACCACATGAAGTGGAAAAAAGTGAAGTGAAAGCATGGTAACAGATAAATAGTTTGAGCTAGCTATTATTTCCTTGTTTGCAATGTCTGACTAATCAGAGTAAGCTTACACTTATACTAATATTTGTATCTGTAAATGCATTTCCTTCCCTATAAATATAATTTAAGGCAGGCTGACATACTGAAATGCGCATGCCAGCGTTCAATCGGTGGCCTCATCGGGTTTTAGAAATATGGCCAATGGCTCCACGTCTCTCCCTCGATGATTAGCCATGGATACATTTAGAGACCGCATCTTGTAGGAGCAGAGTTCTGGCCCTGCCTCGACTGCCAATTATCACCAAAGCAGAGGGCTAATTAAAGTTTGATTAAGTTCAAAGTGTTCTTAAGGATATGCAGAGAGGAGGATTGGGAGGGGTCCCACCCAAGATCACACGTTGTCTGTCAGAGGCAGGCGCTGTGAAATTGGATTGTTGGCCATTATCAACCTTTGACCTTACTTACTATGGCTCTTGTTGAATTCAGCAGCTGGGAAAAAGAAAACTCACTGAAGGGAAGATAAAATAGTGCTGCTAGATGTCCATCGTGGGCAAGAAAAGTGAGACACACTGTCACTAGAGAGCTATTCACTAATGAGGTCTAGGAGGGATTCTATGTATAGAGAGATTATTTTTTGGACTTAGCAATATAAGCAAGAAAAAGAAAAATGCACAACTTATTCAGTCCACATTTGTCCTGACGACAGTGAGATCTTGAAAAGTTCTATTTGTGAGTTCTGTGCATGCTTATCTGTTAGGGAAGGATTGTGCTGTGTTGGAAACTGTGCTCCTTTGGGAGCTGAGTTGCAGGTGGAACTCAGCCCCTTAAGGGGAACAACAGCCGTGCTTGTACTCCGATCGGCAGGAAGGTGCATCAGTGCGACGACCAAATGTCCCCCTTCTGCCAAAGTTCTTACTGAACTTAACACACACCACACTTGCAAGGAGGGCTGTATTACTAATTCATGACATGCACTTCAATATTAATGTTGCACCTTTTCGTGGCAAATGAACATATGCATGAGGCGACTCAGGTTGTATTAAAAAAACAGGAACAAGGTGAGGGCGGTCAGGCGGAAGAGTGGAAGACAACTGATGATGGTGAGATAGAAAAAAACACTAATGGCTGGCAGTGAGATTTGTGGGGAAGTCTGCAACTTCTGCAGATTTCACTCAGTGGCTGTGGCTTCTGCAAGTTAGTAAAGGTAATTATGATAATGGACATTAATGGCTTTATAAGTAAGCACTAATGGCCATGGAGATTGAGCGTGTACATAGTACAACACCTGACCTTCATATTCCTCTGTGAATTCAATCTAACTCAAGCTGTGCAAGTGAATTAGAGGAGTGAAATCTCGATTGCTTGGCACAGGGTATTGTGTTGAGATCCTCTACACCGAATCTTTTGAGCTTTGTCTCAGAGACTCAAAAGCCTCGCTGCACAGGAAAAAAAAAAAACACATTGTTTCAACTCCACCTGCTCTCGTCTAACCGATTCATTCCTTTTTCTCTGTTTTCAATGATGTACCTTCATTCTCCTTAGAACTCCTCCCTTTCTTTCTATAGTTCTTTCTTTTTCGATTAAAAAAAAAAAAAAATCCAGCTTCAGCACTTCTTAAGCTTATCCCTTTCCCTCCTTCTTCCTCCTCTCATCTTGCTACTCTGCTCTCGACTGGGGGTTAAAGGATGAAGGGCTGTCTGATTGGGTGTCTATACATCAACATGGGAACCTTGCTTTATTCTTTTATCCCCAAACTTGGATCCTCTATTTTCTTTTCGTTTTCCGGTAAAATTTTCCCTATCTCCATGTTTCCTTTTCTGCTTTAATAATTTTAGTCCCCGTTTGATTTTTTTTTTTTTTCCCTTCTGCATCTCATCTCCCCTGCTCACATTTTTGTTGAACTGGCACTTTCATTTATCAATGTCAGTCACCAGTTTTAAAACTCAACGGGCTACCACACATTGATTACCACTGAATAAAGAATAAAGCATGATGCTAATTTCAGATGAAGGTCGATAATGGCATAATAAGCGTAAACCATGACCTCCTAATGAATGTGTTAATAATGGCCTCTGCCCCTCTAGTAAGAGCATATATGCAGGCCAATACAGCAAAGCCATTTTGTTGTCAGTGACAACATTAACATTAACCCCTTAGTGTAGATGTGTAGATGTCACCACACCACAAAAAAGAGACTAAAAGACACTAAAAATGTAGTCAATAAATAAATTTAAAATAGATTCACAGGCGTATGCACTGTGAGTCATACGGAGAATCTAGCGTAGCATCTACAACATTTACAAGGAAAGATGCTACTCTTAATTTAGCCCATATTAACTTGTCCTTTTAGCCTTTTTCCATTTTGGTTATACAACCATCCTTTTCAGAAAAGAAAGAGAAAGTAATTTTGGACACAAAAAACATGATGAGAGAATTCCAATTTACCTGATACTCATTCTTCTTTTTCCTCCTGAAAACAAAAGCTATTATGGCAGGAAGGCTGTCATGCAGAAAATAAGTGTGTCTATGTAATTATACGCATAAGCCCCCTCGCTAAAAACCACACTGATCCAGCCACAAAAAGGATTCAAGTTTCAGAACTGCTGTGGTTACACAGCATTATCTCTGCTGTATAGTTTGAGTTTTGATATTCTGACAGCGATACATTCTCTGTACTCTGACATGCCATTATACTGTAGGATGAAACCACTGCTCTGGAAATACAGTCAGAACAGGCCCTGGATGAACCATTAGCTGTCTTGTATCTTCATTCCCATCTTCAGACGAAGCTAATATGGCATTAAGTGTGCGCAACCTGATTCCTGTTTGGTTTTAGAAAACAGGGTTTTCATGTCCAGAGTCACCACCCCAGTGGCAGCAGCGATGAATAACAGGAGTATAAGGTTTTTAACCATACAACTCTATAGCTCTATGCTAGAAAAAACGCTCAATTCAAAAGCTCTAGAGTTGTCTCAAATGTTCAGCTTAATCTAAATAAATCACTGGGACGTAAAACAAATAAAAATGGTCTCAGCTGGATTTCAAATACTTATGAACTACTTGATAGCTGACTGACTGATAGACTTGACTCATGTGGGCTTTTCTTGACTGACTTTTTTTTTTTTTTACTTGAAAAGCAACTTGAACCTGTCTCCACTTGCCTGACATTTAGCTTATCACTAAACCTGGACTCGACATGACTGACATGATATTTAAAGCTACATTATGTAGCTTTTTTGAATATTTGTTTTTAATAGAAATATGCTCCTTCATAATGTGGACAAAGCACAGCTGAACCCTCTGGTGACCCAGACTTAATGCTGTGTAGCAATATAAATTTTTGAGTGAGGCTCGCTCTTCTAACCATTCACAGAGTTCTTGTTATTACTTCCTGTTGACTAAGCGTTAGAGCATGATCTTACAAGTCACTTAATTTAGACTCTTTCTCAATAGCCTTAAATTTTAAAAGTCTTGCTTTGAGACTTGAAACTCATTTTCTGAAATCTGGTTTTCTCGACTGGCTTTGGATTTGATTTGGACATTCAATGTGAGGCGTTATTCTTTTCTTACTATCACCACTACTGGTAAACGATACTGCAGATATTGCATGTGTACATGTGGATACTGATACAGCTCCATACAGGAGCTCCCCTAGGTGCACACTGGTAATATAAAAGGGCCTGTGTGTTTTGTAGTGGCTTTTTTGATCTGCCTGTCTAGTGAGAGTAAAAAGCAAGAAATTGGTCATCTGGTACATTTGTAGTTAACCAGCGTGAGAGCACGGTCGAACAGCGTGTTAGTCTGCTTTATCTTGTGTAGCTGATCAAAAGGCTGCATTTATTTTATCTGTGGTACGTTTTCTGCACATTTTTCCCCCTGTCAGTGAGTGGTGAAAGGTTTCATCAGCCTTTATGTCTCCAGTTCTTTTGCACTACCCCACGAGCATCTTTGCTTTTGATTCCTGGCTAACTCAGTGGCATATTACTCACTCAGTATGCACTTTTTCAGACTAGACTGCAGACAACATTGTGAGGGGGAAAAATGAGACGGAAAGAAGACACTGAAGGCCTTTCAGTGTCATCATGTTGCACATGGAGATGTGCTTTTAAGCAACGAGACAAGGGCAAAAGCAGGACAATAAGAAAAGAACTGAGCTTTCTTTTTTTTTTTTTAACAATCAGAAGAAAATATGAAAAGAGGGTTAAGGGTTTATGGGAGAGACAGAGAGAGAAAGAGAGAGAGAGAGAGATTGCCCCAGCTGGCACAGTCTGCTGGGAGCAGGTAGTGTATTTGGGTCAGCACATTGCATCATCAGCATTTCTCTCAACCTGCCTGAGCAAATGGAGAAGGGGCCAACCTGCTGAACGAGCTGCATTATTAAGAGTTTTTGGCTCTGAACTCAAGTGTCTACTGTATTCACTACGTCACATGCAGCACAGTACATACACTGAAACGCACTGTATACACAAAATCTGTGTCTTTGACTGATTCTGACACATACATGCAAGAATATGTAGGATTTTGGGTTTGAATTTGATACAAACCCAAAATACAAATACAAACTGTGTTTCATTAGAATTAATGAGGAGTTATGCTCTTTCCTCTGTCTCTCTCCCAAAGGAATTTCTCAACAAGTCCTCAAACTTACAGTAAATGGCCAAAAGCAGTAGGTCATTTGTCGTCTTCCTATGATACAACCCATAGGAGCGTTTCCTAAATTACCATCTTTGTGATGGCAAGAGATCAATACTTGTGCTTTTTTTACTGTTGAAGTAGCTAATATACACTGATCAGGCATAACATTATGACCGCCTGTACAAAATCATGCAATCCAGTTGAGATTAGTGTAACAACAATATGTGCAATACTTGTATAGCAACAACTACCTAATTTGTGGTCTTTCATTTGACTGGTTTCTAATTTTAATTATGATGTTTTGCCTTCATCTAAAACATTCACTCTAGTACAGTATGTGTGCTGCTTCAGCACTAGATGGCAATGTTTAAAATGAGCGATCGTAGAATTTGAAGAAAGCGAATGGGAGCCTTGTTTTGACACATTGGGAGGTGAGTGTATCAGTAGTATCAAAACTTTGGGGATGAATCGGCGCAACCCTAGTAAAGTTACTGCACTTTGTTACAGACGAAAGACGTCTGTGGTCTAAAGGCCTGTAGACACCGAACAGCTCCACAGCTGATTCGGTCATGACAACTGTTCAGACCCAGATGCTTCTAGTCTGATTCAGGCACTTTTGAAAGTTGGTAGAGAAAATCATTAAGCATGTGCTGCATAAAGAGGTGCCAATTGTTCTAATTTATAAACATGTTTTATACTTATGACTTCAGTAACCGATCATATCACAACCAGAGACCTAGAAACAGCTTTAGTGAAGTTGGACGCTTAGCGTCCATGATTGTTTTGACACAAAATCCTGTTCTTGTGGTATTTACTATATTGTCTATTTCCATTACATCCTGTTGTCAGTCCAGCTGTGTCCAGTTCTTCCAGACTTGTGATCTTTGGTGGAAACAGTCAGTGTAAACTATCCTGTCTGTAGAACTCTCGACTAGTCTAAGTGTGTGGAGGCCTTATGTTTGCAATGGCTACAGAGCAATCATGGTCATACAGAAATTGAAACAAAAACATTTGACTGTCGAGTAGAAAGTGAGACTGTCACACTCATAATGGATAATGTGAAATCACCATCTTCACACTTAAACAAACTGAAGGATAAATGCAATGCAGCCAGTTAAGTTTCACTTGTGGAAAGATAAACATAAAAACTGCTGTTTAAAAAATGGGGAATGTAAAAGCAACCGACCTGTCTATTAGATGGCAAAGCTGCTGCTGTCCAAATCAAACATGAGACGTATCTGATGCAATATAAAAAGTCCTGAGTCGACATTCGTCTTCTGTGCATTCAGCTTGAAATCCCGGGTATCCAGACAAATACATTTTTAAAAAGGTCATTCCTTTCTACTCTTAGCTACTAAAATTAACCACATCTAATGCCGTGTTGTCAGACTAACTTTATGTTACAATATAACCATTTTAATGTTGGCAAGCAAATGGACATTAATGCAGAATAACAAAACAAATACACAAAAGAGTGCGAATACCAAGCAACGTCTCTGACTGTCCTCACTTCTCCAGAAACAGATTTAAAGGTTGCACTCAAGAGGCGAACGCCAGCCCTATTTTTAACTGTGTAGTGTATTGATGATTTTGCAGGGCTGTGTATAATGCCTGCATTTTAATTGCGTATTTGTGGCATCAGGGAATAAATGCAATTAACTCAATGTGGGTGGACTTCAATCACAAAGATGCACTGTAGTGAGAAAAAGGTTGTTAGAAGGTAATTATGACTTGGTGATTATTCATTATACTGCATTCAGTGTGTGCATGTGCGTGCGTGTAGATATTTATGAGAATATGTGTTGGCCGGAGCGTATGTACAGTAAGCAGTATTTTATATTTCATTATCAGAAAGGGATCATGCTGAAAGGACAGTTCTGGTGTTAACAAGCTGTTAAAAGTCAGTTATTTATTTATTTATTTTCAATTTCACCTTGGTGATTAAGTGTCCACAAAACGGTATGCTCGCGTCTGTGCACTCCACAGCTGAAAAGCCTAAAAGAGGCAGTGGCGAGGTTAAGCAAATTTGATTAATTGAATTTTTATCAATGCAGAACAGATTTAATAACATAAATCACCTTTCTTTCATTAGCCCGATTTGAATTCTAAAAAATGGCCCATTAGTGTTTTTTTTTATTCAGGTGGTGTCTGCTTTTACATGACTTCCTACCGCTCATTTTGCTCTCTTTTTCTTCTGTGTCGCATGGTTTAATTTCCCATCATCATAAAATATAAAAAGAGTCTTTATCTAAAATGAAAGTGCCGTTATTGCAACATCTATTACTCCCAATGTTGACCATAAAAAATGGATCTCTTTACGCCACGGCTCATAAATATGAAATCTTTAACTGTCCTTTGGCAAGGAGCTGAACCTGTGACCTCAGTGGTCAGCAGGGAAGTACCAATGCACCCTTTACAAGGCTTAACCTCATAACTCTAAATCATACATCCACAAAGGCATCCACACCTCTTCCCCCACCCTCCTGTCACAAATGGGGTAGCCCCATTTGGTGCCCAGGGCCAGAGTGGATCCATCAACCATTCAGTGTAGGATGAAGAATGGGCCACCGTGCATCATCCTAATAGTCTCAACCGTCATGGGTGGGATGAGCCGGGTCTCTCCCCACCACCCAGCCTAAGTGTTCAGGTAGGTGATGGAGGGCTGTTATGTGCAAATGCATGCCATGGTTAATGCTTTGTACCACGTCAGAGACAGGCCATCAGTCTCCACCTGGTTGACAGACAGGCAGTGTTCTTATCAAATGTGAGGGGTCTACATCACTCTCATGTTCGACATCTCCCACACTTCCTACTGGAGGAATTTAGAAATTAGATTTCATTGTAAAGATATTTTTAATACTATATGGGCTTTATGAAGTGGCCACTTTGGATTGTAGTCGTTCAGTGCACTTGAGACTGATGTAAGGCTACAGCTAATGATTATTTTGATTGCAAATTTCTGTTAAGTTTATCAAATTACCGTTATTGTATTACTGTGAAAAATGGTTGTGTGAAACTAAACAATATTTAATCTACAATGTTATAAAACAGATGAAAGCTACAAATTTGACATTTTAGAAATTGCGAGCATTATTTATTTACATGTTATCACACTATTCAATGTCCATTATGTGTCCTGAGGGTCATTAATATGGGTTAGTTAGTGGGTTAGTCCACCATCCAGGTTCAGTAGGTGGTAATTGAAAGCTATAATGTACCAAACACACTGTCTCAGGCAGAAAAGCAATTCTCACAGAGAACTGAAACTGACTGTTCACTTGCATTGGCAAACAAACTTGTCTCTCACTTCAGCATTCATCTGTATGTGTTGATGTTACACACCTACTTGAAAGCTAGTACCCTATACAGAAGAATAATGATGCGTGCAATAACAACCAATGATGTGATCATCAAATTGCCTAAATTTGTTGGCCTTTTTTGCTCGCCAAAGGCATTAAGTAATTAATCAGCATGGAATACTTGGCAATTATTTATTTTCATCTATAATTTCATAGATCAATCAAATTTTTAAACATTAGAATGGAACATTTTATATTATAAGGAATCCTAAACTTTCCCTTTACTTATGTTTCTGCTTATTGTGATTCACTTGGGTGTTTAAGCTTTACTGTGCAGAGTTGAACACCAGAAGGCTGTTTTTATTTCCTCTGTTGAGGGGAGCATTTGCTGTGCTACACATGAATCTGTCACAACATATATGCATGAGCTGATTGTGTGACCTCTCAGGGTCAATTGCTTCAAGATGAGAAGAGAAGAATAAGAAGAATGGTAACTTCCTAAAAATGTTGCTACACAACTACACTGCAATCACAAATGCGTATCTGTGAATAAACTGCAACCGGATTAAGTTGTTTGTCGACATAATGACCATATGTTCACAATTAATGTAAATGATGAGTCTCAAAAACATTAAAAAAAACCAAACAACTGATCAATTAAATGTCCACAGGCAACGTGTTTTTGTCTGCCAAAATATCCAATCTACAACATCCCCTTTTCTCTTCCTTGAAAATATTTGATTTAGCAGTTCAGCATCAGGATGTGTGTCAGGGACTGGGTTAGGGTCAAGGTCAGGGGTCAAGAATGTAGACTGGTTAATAGCAAAATATCGAACAGGCACTTCACACACAACAACATTTGCATTTAAGTACAAACACAATCTGACTCTAACCCTAACCAAAGTACTTTTCATGCCTTCACCTAACCTCACATAAGACTGTGGTTTTGAATTTGGGCCCGTAGCTCCTCAGCTTTCTGCACATTATACACCTGGCATCCACTCCAACCATCTCTTTTCAACACACTTTCTTTCATAATTGCAATTGCAGTTTAGTTGTACAGGAACATAATTTGCAGGAGAGAGGGTAGTTTGACATTTGTTCATCAGCTGTAGCTTTTACTGTGCTCTCATGAAAATGAATTCCAGCTATCTGGGCACATGTCCATGTAAAATTGGTTTGCCTGATTCTCAGCTGGACATCATATATTGCCAGCAGGTGAGCTTTAATGTGATCAGACTTATAGTTAAAGCTTGTGGAACATGCAACACTTGGTGCTTGATACTGTCTTGTCATTACCTGTGACATGCTGAGCTCGCTAATGCTTTGTGACCACTTGATCTGACACTGGCCTTTAATATGGCTCACTGGATATCTAACTTGAAGCCCCTGCGTTTATTTACCAGGCAGATATCACAGAAGCCCCGCAGTGAACTCTGCTGTTATCTCATTGTCATAAAACTGCAGCAAACTCCACTATGACACATGTCAGAGTGATAGAAAATGAAGCTTTGAGTCACATAACTACCTCTCTGGCCACCCTTCCCCTTTCTTTATCCCTGCATCCCAGTTTCTGACTGAAATCAATTTATATTTTTCACAGAGGTGCAGTGGGTACTTTCCACATGAAGGAGAGAGCAATGGATCTTTAGACAAGGCAGTAATTTAACATCTTAATTCTGAGTTCATGAAATTGAAAGATGACTCTCGGGGCCAGAAGGGGGGGAAGAGCTGAACTGACTTGTTAAAGTGTCGAGCACAATAATTTAATTTCAACTTAAATGACAGGCTTTTTGCATGAGCAGGTTAAGGCCAGTAGGAAACTCTTGTGTTTCTCATCTTACTTACGTATTATGTCAATAACATGATCACATTACACCGTCAGGTTGAAAAACAGTCTCTATTTGTGTAGCCAAATAGTAACCTCACAGGTATAGTCTCATTGCTACATTAATGTGCTACTCAATAAGGGAAGCCAAAAGATGTGTGTTTTAAAAAGAGAGAAGACTGAGTTAAATCTTGATAACAAATTTGGGATCACTCTTACACTCTTGCGTATACTTTTACAATCTCGAAAACTGTCAGCCTGCTCCAATAACTGATCAGACAATGGTAGATTCACTGTCCTCTGGCAGTTAAAGAGAAACGGCTTTGCTTGATGGATTCTTACACTCATCAAAAAAACACTTTAGTTTGTGCTTTTTTTTTTTGGTCAATAACAAATCAAAACCAGCTAATCACCATTTTCCCCGCATGGTGTTTGTTCTTTCTCATGTTGCCAATTTGGAAATCTTTCAACAACATAGAAAACATACGGAGCCCCTAAAGGTGTGGGCACCAGAAACCTTCATGTACTCTGAGGCATGCACATTCTGATTTATGATCTTTAAAATATAACCCAGAAGAGTGAAATAAAAGCCTTTTTTACACAGGAACCCTGCAGCGTTGGCAAGAGAGTTGCCTTTATACTGCATACTTTTTATATTGCACTTTAAAATTGCCATAAAGGTTCTCCAGTGGGTTTTACACAGGTACCAGCACCCTGGTATTAATGGCGTGTTGTTTTATGTGACGTATAACATGCAGGTCAGATATATTGCCTTCAGAACATTACTGGACGATGAACTGGGATGACATGTTGTGAGTTTTGCACATTTGTACACAAAGCAGGATATGGGCTAAAAGTTGACACATGTTAAGTACAACATGACCGTATAGGGTCATCATGACAGATTTAGTTGCCCGCTGCACATTGTGGCAGTGTGTGAGTTTCCCTAGTTCTATATAGTACTTTTATGTCCAATCCAATTGGGCCCATTTTTGTTGAGATGTTCTGCTAAAACATAAAACGGCATCGAAACATATCAACCAATTATACACTACAAGTTTTTAAAATTCTATCACAGCTGTCATTTTCAAATAAACGTATTAATTGCCACTGTCTGCTGATCAGTAAGTGTTGTCATATGATCATAAGTCAATAATTGTGTGACACAAACCAGAAAACTTAATTGGCTTGTGTGGACACATCTGGTGGCTACAGTACTTGTTACACTTAATAAGGTCAGTATTAGATTGGTGCCTTCTTAATTTAAAGATTGAAAGATCGTGATTTGAAAATGAAAGATTCCAAAACACACATCATTTTCAAACATGGATAAATTTGAAAACAGAGCGCACCTTCTAGGATAAAAATGGAATCAACGATGAAGAAAAAAAAATCTGCAGCATTCTTCCATGTTGTCATCCTCGTCCTCTGACAAAAGTATGTCTGTCCTGAGCTTGTGGCCCACCAGCACTTACATCGTCGAGGGAAATTAAAGCTTGCCAAACAGATTATATGTCATTGTGCTGAAAATGCCATTTTTCTTTTTCACCCTCCACTAATCTCAAAGGGGGTAGAAGGGATCTTTAAAGACGGGATAAAATGTATGAACAAGCATGAAGAGCCAGCAGAGCATTAGGTAGGCTATGCAGCAAAAACTACAGTTGTTTCCCAGTTGAGAAGGATGGTTGTCATAGCTGTTGTTAGGGGACACAGGAGTGATTTCAGCTTATAGACTGGACGTGACATACAGTATAGATCCTGTGTGGGAGTTAAGGTTTATCAGGAGGAAGAGGCAACAAACACTGTCCGACCAGATCTTTGGGGAGGCGGAGGAAATATGGCTCACCACAGATAAACCTCACTGTCACTAGGTTTTGATGACTATTACTGCTGGCGTCCTGGTTGGCTCTCTGGCAAGCTCCCTGTGTCACCATGCTGTGATTGAGGGGCAGCCCTCGTCCAACCAGGGGAGAAAGGATGCATATTGATTTTTCCTGTTTAATATATGGTTCCCTAATAGACACGAGGTCCCCATGCTCTTCCACTGAGAAAATACTGGAGCTCTGTGTCACGTAAACCAGGAAAGAAAAGCAGACAAGTACGGGAATGAAATAAACTGAAAAGTGGTGGTTTGTGCTACAAAGGCTACTCTGTGGGGCCATGTTTGTGATTTGCTAAAATCATATGTGTAGCCTGCTTAATTTTAGCAACTGTTTATGTAATTTGTTGTTTTGTAAAGCACTTAGTGAGGTTTGTTGAAAGGCTCTATAAATAAGTTTAACCTTGGCTTTGATTGTGTTTTTCTTTTCCACCTTGTTGCAGTTTTCCATTACGCTTCATGACGAATTTATATACGCACAGGGTTTGACTTGCCTTGGATTCATTTTTTTAATTCTGGTTGGGGATAATGTCTGGTTGACCTTCATGTCAGACATGCTTGGTTGGATCATCCAGCTATACAAACTGCAGGGGAATTAGGAGACCAAACAAGTGTAACACCTGTTTTGGAGACAGAACAAATATCCAGCCCACTTCTGTGAACTCCTTCATTGCTGCGGCCACTGAAGCACAGGCCAGTGAGCACATTAATCAGCCCAGAGACTACATCCATCTGTCGCATGGGCACAGCACACTACATGCAGGAGCCGCGAGCTGTTGGCACTGCCTCTGTGTGTGTTGTCTCCCATTACTTCTGCCTATTTTGACTGTGTTACCTATCAGGCAAGCTGGTGAGGGAAAGTGACAAACTTGGAGGGCTGTTGTGTTTGCTATCGGGGGAGGCTTGTTTAGCTCTCAGGGCAGATGATAAGGGGGTACTGATGCATGCATGCTGTCGTGAGGCCAAATCAATCCAGATCCACATCAATCCAAATCAAAGGTTCCAAGTATTTATTTGATTTAATTGCATTTTATCCTTATAAATATTACTGTGCAAAGCACCCATATAAGTACATATATATATGTATTTACAGACTTCGTATTAAGACGACTTCAAAATTATGACAAGGACAAAATAAAGCACGAGCAGACTCTCTAAGGTCTTTGTATTTAGTCTGCTTTGCACATAAATATATGTGTAAATATATAATATAGCTTTAAATGCAAAATTATTCATGGCATTTGATGTGAAAATGTTCATTTCAAATACAGTGTCATTTTTTCCCCCACAGCCATCATAGCTACAGATTTGACAAGACAACTTGTGAGCAACCGGTCTCAAAGCTACTGAATACACAAATATGGACTCCGCCCATAACTCCTTAGTGTGAAATGTTGTTACAAAAGACCGTGAAATTGATTTGCTGCAGATCTGCTGCAGCATTTGTCTATTATATATTGCTTCCACCCATTGTAAGTGGATGAATGTCCACTGTGGTTATGGTTTCTGATTTGCAATAGGAGTCTAGTCCAAGATAAAAAAACAAAACAAAACAAAACTGTCTTGTGAATTGTTCTTTTTCTGCTTGTTAACATATTCTGCTAAATATTTTGACATGCACACTAAAAACCACAGAAGGTACGGTACCAGGGCAGTAACTGAAAGGTCACAAAACTAAGTAGCAGCATAACAGAACTGGGGAAAAAATGAGTATTTGTGATGTTTTTTTTTGTTGATACAATAAATGGACAGGTTCTCAAAACTGTGTAAGAAAAAAAAAGTATATATTTAAAATGAAGCTTAAAATAACGCTTAAGAAAAGCTGATTTGCAATAGGCAATCCAGTGAAACCAGCATCGCACAAGTGATCAATCATTGTTAATTATTTACCACTGATGACTGTTTATTGATGAAGGACTCTGCTAAAAAGCATTTTGCAGCTTGAATGTTTCAAGCCCTTTAACCCACACAAGGAACTGTGGATGGAGGCTTTAAAGTGGGATCTGTAACACTTTTAACCACACCCAACAATGATGTCACAGGATCCTTGAGTCTTTGCATCACTGCAACAGGTTATACCACTGGTGTTTCTTCACAGCTCAATAACAGAGCTCGAGTAAATTGTAAATCAAAATATGTGGTAATTTATATTATTAGTTCCCATAGTTTCCAGTTAACAAATAGAGAACTAACTGATTGGAAATATAAGTGAATTCAATTTCTGCTCCTTGGTGAACTCAGTCAAATGACAAAACATCAAAATAGCTTCCAAGTACAGAAAACCTATATCCTATAGTTTCTTATTCATTTTAAAGTTGTTTGTAAAGAAAGCAGTTATTCTATTCCCACCTAATTTACAGCAGCATAACTCATACAATCACCCTGGCATTTTATCCACACATATGAATTCTTCATTACCACTTTTTTTTCCTCCCGGGTAGTCGCTCCACAGTTCCATTAAGCAGAAATCCTGCAGAATATAAATAATTGTGTTTTCTATTTACACCTTGTTGCACATGGCATTTTAAGACTACAGAGGTAGTATGGCTCCTTTATGTGAAGGCTGTACCTCTCAGTGCATGTCCTGCTTGCTTTCTGTAGTTGTTTACATCCTATTAGTGCTGGGGGAAAAAACACTTAAGACAGGTTTATGTAAATCCTGTTCCTGAAATATTTAAGTATTATTATTTTTAAAAGTTGTCACAAGCCAGCATCTACATGAAAACAGCAAACCTCTCCATAATTCACAGGTACAGCCGAGACATATCAACGCATGTAGCAGCCAGGCATAAACATGAAGGAGAACATTAACATAAAATAATAGTTCATATTAAATTGTGAGTGAGCCTGTGAGGAGATGTTATAGGAAAAGACTAAGCTGAAAAGGTTGTTACTGTACGGTATAATAAATATTAAAATATAAAATATATAAATCTTATTAATGAACTGATGACTATTTAAATTTGATTTAGATTAACAGCATTAAACATCTGAGAGGACAATTTGTGCTGTTTTACTTTGCTTTGAAAAGTGACGCTAACACACAGGGCTAACAGGTTTGCTAAGAAGGTGTAAAACACATTTTTTCATAGTATGTCATTTTACTGGATTTGGGAGGACACTTTGTGCTTTTTTTGTTCACTTTATGTTATTTTGTTTTATTTTTCACTTTAACACATAACAACCAGGTTAACAACTAGCTATTTAACGTAGCTCGCTAATATTAGCACTTTTGCCAATAAATGGAACAGATCAATAATCGTCAAAGTGTTTTTCCACATCCTTAGGGCAAAGTGGGGTGTTGTTGCTGTTGATAGGGAAGCAGAGTGAAATCTTGTAATTGAATGACTGCGGCTTAAGTAAGATAGTGTGCAGGGGTTGTTCATGTTTTTGGCTGGGTCCAGGTGCGGAGATTTTGTATGATTAAACTTTTCAGCAAAGTCAGGCCAGAACTGTTTTTGCTGCAGGCCAAATAAAGGTGTGCTTGTTTGTGAGGTGTGTTTTTCTGTGACAACTTTACTGACTTTTGAATGAGCCAGCTGCTTCTCTCACTTGCTGTGTCATGAATATGTTTTTTGATCCCCACTCTCGAGAGTAGATTCTCTCATTCTGAACCTAACTAGTTACCCCAGTTTGTTTCTGAGTCTTATAAGTTCACGTCTGCTGTACCTGCTTGTCTGTTCTTTTTCTTTCACAATTGATTGGCTGAGATGCAGCAAACAAAGAACCATCATATCTGTGCTAAGATTGTTTTTTGTGTTATTATGCTATTATTGTAACCCTATACTCACACATTGTATTGTTTCCCCAGTTTAAACTTTGATAGTTTCATGTTTGACCAATATACAAAAGATAAAGTTACATATGTAGTATATACTGAGCAACATTGATTAAAATTTTAGTTTGATTTTAGCCATTGCAGACCATGGTTATGGGAGGTAGACTATCACAAATAAATGGTTTGAATCCACTGCACACTTTTCACAATTTCTCATAGCTTCAATGTGGACACCAAATTGATATGTATCCAATCATTTGATTCTTAACTATGTAAAGCTCACGAAAACGTACCCCGTGAAGAAAACAAGTACTGCAGTTTGAATGCTTTGAATGTCAATTTTTTTTTTTCCTGTTCTTTTTTCCCAGTGTTGTTTAATTAGGGAATGCTTATCATAGGCACATGGCACGGTACTGAGGGGTGACAACACCCCAGTGTTGTAAAATTAATTATATCACTAATGTGGACCCTGTGCATGTGAAATAGCTGAACTCTCCCCAAATAGCTCATTAATCTTCAGACAGCCACTCCTGGGCTAGGTGAAGTGGTCTTGAATTTCAATACCCACCCTTGCTGGTGTAACCTTTCCCTCTCTCCTTCGCTCACTCGAGCAACCGATGGGGAGCGAGAGCATTGGAGAGAGAATAATATTGTCTGCAGCGGTATCTCTAGCACTTCCCTGAGTCATATAATTACACACACCTACACAGTTTCCCTAAACACACACTTACACACACACAAGCTTGCAGTTTAAAGTGGAATATGCCCGTGAAGTGGTGATGTATCATGTGATTAAAAAAAAAAGAGAGAGAGACCCTTCACTGTTCTAGCATAAACAAATCACTCCAAATCAAATTGTGTAGGTAATAAAAACGCCTTCATGAAAAAGACCAGAGCGAACCCTGCAAGTGACAACATTATTAGGAGTCACCAAAAAATGTGCAGGGATTCAGGAGTACACGACAAAGCACCAATAGCAAAGGTGCTTATTTATTTACGGAATACATGTGTTTTAAGGTTTAATTAGCAAGTTTTAATTTAAGTATTACATGCCACAAAATCGGCACGATCAAAAACTCAGCCATGAATCTGAAGTGCGACAACGACAACGTGTTCTACAACGTAAAGTGGCGATTAACTGTTTCTATAAGTATGAGGTGAAGTGCCTTCGCTTTGAAAAATTTTTTGAAAAGTTTTGATTTGTTCTCATCAAAATTTCAAGTAAGTGTGCTATTCTGTCTGGTGCAGATAATGCACGAGGCACTACAGGCTACATAGTTTTAACAGACTGTATACCATTGAATGTTGTTTTCCAAATATTAAGTGATTAAAAAATTTGACAGCTTAAAATGAGAGAAAAAAAAAACTGGCCATACAACTCTTAACTTTAAAATAAGCTTAATGTTTTGTGTTTAAACACATGACTATATATAAATATACAGTATATAAATGTGTGTGTATATATATATATATATAAATTTGTTGTCTTTTTCTATTTCCAAGAGTTTCTAAGAGGTCGGGAGTTCCTACCTTGTTAGTATAGGGTGAACTATACTATAAACTATACTATAAAACTGGATTCAGCATTTCCCATAATGTAATTTGATTCTGATGTTAGCTGTTGTTGTTAGCTGTTCCTTGACCCTTCAGTGCCAACTGTTAAAACCATCATTTCAAATTTGCCATGCAGGTTTCTAGTTAAAATATAAAATTTTTAAACTCAGTAATGCTCAACTGTAAAAATGTGCAGCTGCCACTCTCCATTGTGCTGATCACACAGGGCACCATTATGTTTTTCATCAGTTTGGACTGAATGCAGCTGATGTTTTCACCTCATAAGTTATCCAGCTGCTGGCTGCATTGGTTAACTAACCAAAGCAACATAGGTGCTTTAAGATCCTTGTCCATAAGATGTTCCATCAATTGATCATGGTAATTGTGTCCTCGGTAAGTTTTGTAGAAGCGATGTAGTAATTTTACTTCTTTAAGTCCTATTTAGAGTAAGTATAGTATATTTTGTGTAGTGTGTTATTTTATCCACTGTTTGTATGACAGTGAGTCTAGTTAGCCTGTACAGTTAGCAGTAATATATATTACCTTGCTGCACCCCTGCTGTTGTGGTTATTAAAACACTGAGAACCATTGTTTGTTTAGCATTTATGGAGTCAGGAAGTGCAACGACAACAGGAAATGTACCTGTCAACAACAGGCATTATGAGAAAGCAGTTCATAGGTCTGGAACGGGTCAAGAAATCAAAATATGTGGAGTGTAAACAGAAATCCTGTTCAAATAGAGGTGGATTGAAAGGGAGCACTGAAGAATTGATCAGCTTTCTTTTATGAAATTTGTGCCCCAAAGCATGCAAACACTCCAGGGGCAAAGAGCACAGTGTTATCATTTGCTTTAATATTGTCAAAATGACAGAAAAGGCAACAAACCAAATACGGCTGACAACCACTGACATATCAGTGCTTGCAAAGATCGTCAGCATCAGTGACACTATTCTAATATATGACTCCATTTAGTAGTTGATAATAGCCTGTCATCAGGTCTCACCACTAGCTTTGCAATGCTGGTGTCATTACCTCAGGCTAAATGTGACACGATGTAAACCCCCTGGTAAACAGCCCTTTCAGTTTGATCTCCATCTCCTCAGCAGTCACAACACAATTTTGTTTTTAAGTACTAATATATTAATCATTCCATCTTGTTTACACATCAGCAACGCCTCTCCAAAAGCTTATCACTGTTTTCATCCATTAAACTACATGGTTGGAATGTGAGCTGAGTGCAATCTCCCATCCCATTATTATTTTCTTACCCTGTGTAGTGTCTGTATGCGCGCGCCTTGTAGTACATGATGCGGTGCGTGACTTTATTTGTGCTCTATGCAAAACGGTGAACATGAATTTGCACTTATTTTATGAGTGTGTGTGTGTTCAGACGTCCTTGTTTTGGGAGTGCGCTCCTCCTGATTCTCTTGTATTTTTCATCTCTCTGTGCTGGTTTTTATTATAAGCTCCATGTACAGTTAGCTCTTATCAGCAGTAAGGAAAATCTTTAAGCTAGACGGTGAACCAGTGGAAAACTCTGTTTTCCTTCATTACCACCTATTACAGTGGTGTCTTTTCAAGGCAAATTGGACTGGAGTGATCTGAAAAATGTTCAAAGAGAAAAATGTTCTCTAATTGGTTCTAAGGGTCTACACGGTGGGCCTGGTAGATGAACTGTGTTTCCTTACTCTCAGAAAACAAGCTCGGTTGGTGAATTACAGCCTAGTTTTAGAGTGTTTACAACTACAGAAGTACAGAGATCCTCATCCAAAGTTCTAAACAGATATGTTGTTTATGGCATTATAAGCCATGTCCATAAACATATGTATGTATTTTTAGAATAAGTGTAAGTTTCTCTTTATATTTTAGCTCTAGGACATGATTTACACAAATTAACATTTTCTAGTCTTCATGTTCAGAAAATACAGTCAGAGGTTTACATCTTCCATAGTTAACTACAGTCGCAAGGAAAAAGTAATGGCACCGCTGCAGTCCACAGCTATAAGTAGCGCTTGCTTGAGGTTATTGCTACCTAAGGTGGTTCAACCAGTTATTAAAACACTGTTATCATTACCTTTTCCACCATCACTCTGTTTGTTTAATGACTGTGCTCAATAAAGATCATGACTGATTGTGATTTATCAGTTTAAAAATATTGTGTTTACTAATATTTGTGACTTCAGATCACATTTTTGAATGTATGCAGAAAAAGCTGAAAATTGCAAACAGTGCCATTGCTTTTTTTTTTTTTTCTTTTCACACTCTAAATGCCTAAATGCAAACAGCACAAGTACTCTACAGCCATGGTAGCAGCTGTTTAGGGCTTTTAGAACAACAACCTTTTTTCATTTTGCATATTCATCTGGTACACATCATTTAGAGCTTCTTTGTGAATTTCTGGACAGCATAGCATGTATATTCATGGGCACATATTTTGCTGCATTTTGAAGAAGCATTAATCTGATACATCACCACCCGTTATAATAAAGTGTTACCGCATCATTTTTATCTTTTCGACAGTCACTTCAAACAGCACAGACATCACGTTCAGTGCTACATTATATACAGAGACAGTTCGCTGGCTCATTTCCTGTTGTTGCAATCAATCACTGGTGGCATGTTTTCACTTCACGTGATAAAAATAACATCCTAGAGCTCGTTGCAAGATTATGTCACCTAAACAAGAGGAGCGACTTCACAACTTCCATCCTTTTTTTACATACTGGCCCTGGTTTTCATATCCCGGGGCCTCGAAAGACTCTGTACTGAACAACATGACAAATACAGTACAGTAAGAGCCACCCAGGCTAAATCCATCTGCTTTATTGGTATTCACTGCTTCCTCTCTCCATCTGCTCTGCACATCACAACCTGATGTCTCCTACCTCTGCCACACTATTTTTACCTGCTCCTAGATACTGTCTCCCTGCATGTGACGTCAAGGAAGGGAGAAGAAGCGACTGAGAGAGAGAGAGAGATGTTATCATTCATCTACAGTGTGGGTTAGGGAGCTATTTGCTGTAATTCTCCAGGAAAGTAATGAGTATGTGATGGCAGATTGTTGGAAAGAGACCTTATGCTGCTAGAACCTAATTCAGCATGAGGCATAGGGTTAGTTTCATGTTGGACCTGCTGGTGGTCTGTAACAGGAGTTGTGTAACTGAATGATCTATGTTGATCGAATTGTAATGTGTCCCTTAAATCTCACGTCTCTGCTTATGAAAGCAGAGTTTAGTACAAATGTAAATGTACCGCATTGTACACTGCACAATTGAGCATAATTAATATCTGAAAGTTACAATATTTAAGACTGTAGTCTTGGCGACATCCATGGTTGTCGAGGCAACAGCACGATCAATTTAATAATACAGCGGACACTCATCGAGCTGCTCTGCCATTCGAAATACAAGAGCAAGCAGTGTATCTGCTTGCAGCACAACCAACCAAACTTGTTTTATTAAAGATGTCAGGATATAATATTTGCAACCCTGTTCTGATTTCATTCTGTTCACATGTGAGTAGGTTTTTATAGCCCGGGAATGTTTGTTACCTTGTTGAGCAGGTGGAGATGTACAGCATTGCCTGCAACTGCTTATGTAACAGCTCACTGTGCTCCTTCTTTTCTCATTATTTTCTTTAAAACTGAAAAATGTTCTGGTCTGAGTTTCGCAACTCACCATTTAAAAAACGCCTTTATACAGATGAAATTGTAGAGCATAAATAGTATCACAATTAGGGTTTGATTTCATGGAAATATTGTGTTTGTGTATGATATTATTCATGTCTAATTATAGCAGTGGTTTCATTAAAATTGAGATTTGGGAAATGTCAAGGAACTGACGGTGATAAAACAGAGTCTTGAAGACATTGGAGCAAGAAATCTAACATGGTGTCAGAGCACAAATATGATTTAGATGGTTTTTAAAATGATACAAAAGGGAAAGCAACAAATCAATAATCAGTGTGGCTGTTGTAAAAACATACACATATAGATATTTTACCTTGATACAGCTTTAAATGGTCTAATAAAACAATGAGTAGTCAATTACGAACACAATGACTGGTTAATAATCAATTAATAATTATTCACTGCTAATGTGCACAACTTTCTATACATATGCATAACTGAGTTTTGTGTTCTCGTATTCGTGCCAACACCCTTGTCTTTAAACTGTGTGGGTGTAACACGCCTGTCTGTGTGTGCATGTGTGTTTTACCTCAGCGGGCTCCACAGTGCTCCCTGCCTGTTCACAGCATTAATGCTCAACCTTGTCCAAGGTTAATCTGTCACTCTTGCTGTATATTTGCATTCATTCTTATCTGCACCTCACCACTCAACCGACTGTCTATCTGCCCCAGCTGCTGCTCATACTTAATCGTCTTTGTACATTATAGATGAGCCTCCAGCAAAGTAGACACACTCCCACAAATCTCCCTCCCCACTGCTAAAACCTCCTCTTTCCTTCCTCCTAACCACACCCACAATACAAATTCCTGTACTGTCAGTATTTGCTTTATATTTAATGTCTCGCCGAGCCATTAAGCTGACTGCTTCTCAAAAGTAATATATTTATCACTGCATAGAGGCCAGTGTTGGATCTAAGTGTTTCTCTCTCCTGGTAGCAGTAACTTTATGCTTGCACAGGAGCTGCACAGAAGGGCAATGAGATAACTGTGGTTCTTTCACTTTTACCTGATGAAACAAAAGGTTGGCTCTTAATTAGTGGCACAGAAAAGTTCCTTCATTCTGAATAATTTGCAAAGCTGATGCAGATTCAAAAAGTTAAAGAGCACACAATGCTGAGAGGTTTTCTTATAATGAGGCACCATACCTGAACTTGTCTTACTTGTTAACTTTTTATAATGTGTGGAGTATCATAACTGGATGTTGGCAACAAAACTAACCGTAGCTAAACAGTATGAACTGTGTGATAAGCATGTTTAGGGATTGAACTGTGAGGTGTGCTTCCTCCAGTGATGTGAGCATGTCTGACAGTCTCATTTTTACCTTTAATATTAAACATACATTTTAATGGATTGTTTTTAATATGTAAGCAACAAGTCAAAATAAGCTGTCTTTGCAAAAATGGTGTTCTTTAGCATGATGCTATGAAAGTGACTTGATTTAAGTTAATTGTGTGGTATTTACAATGCTACTACCACCACCCCTCACTACATTTCTTTTGCAGATATTACAGCCATCGAACTTGTCGACATAGCCAACATGACATAAGGTACCTTCAAACATTTGGGTCTTTCCGTGGCATCGCTGCTGCTGACACATGACATGACATATGTCACAAACATAGAACTGAAGTGAATAGATTGAACCCATGCATCAGCCCATATGGATTGGCTTGAAGATCTGATGTAGGCCTTAGGCAATACTGGGGACTGTTAGCCAACGTTACACACATCGGTCAATCCCTATTGTTAAGTATACATTTTACAAATGCATCTAAATATCTAAATCCATAAATCTTTTGCTGGTTGTCTTTGTATTCTTGACCTTTATGTACATTTTGTGAAGTGTTATTGTGCTACATATTGGGTAAAGAGTTCAGTATCAGTTATGGTACTTCTCTTTCATGCACTTCTCTTCTTGATAACTAGTAACTGTACCTAAGTTAATAATCCTGTGTGCAACACAGCTCTGACTATGGGTTCATTCTGAGGTTCAGACTTATCTATCACTGAGGCTGGTGCAACAATGTTTTATCTCCACACATAAAACACAGTAAGAGTACTTGCAGTCCTCATAAGTTAATGTACTTACTTACTTTTGCTACTCCTCCAGACCTTGGTGTAATGCATTTGTATTAAGCAAGGAGCATCAATACAAATGTCTACATCAATTCAATTTTGCACAACAGTGCTTTGTCACTCTCTACATCTAGTGCAATATAGACCCGAGTTGTTTCTGTAAACACTTTCGTAAACACTTCAACTCTTTCCTCCTCCATTCCAGTTCATCTGAAGAGAGTTATCTCCCAGGAATACCATCCTGAGTATTCCTAGGAGAAAACTTTATTTGTTCTGTACACAAATGCACCGTTAGGACATGATTCAACTTGGAGCCTAAAAGCAGTGTTGTAATTTAACATCTTACCTTTTAGCATGTTTGCCTATAAAAGCTGTTTAGGAGCTTACACTGCAACATCACTGCAGCTGTCTGGGGAATCAGCTGTTACCACGAAACCTCCAGCTGGAAACATCAATGCTGACAAATAGGAAGAAAAAAAAGTTAAATTTAGTTACAGTAGGACCAGAATTCACACTGACTAAACGTTGCCTATGTAACACTCGCTAATCTAAATTAAACGGCCAGTTTACTTGATCTTCATGCTTATACAGTCACACGTCCCTTATCTTCACCGCTCACTGTCACTGAGGTCATGAGGTCATAATTGTACTGTAACTATGAATTGGAGCACTACCAGCAGACTGTTGTACAGCTCAGGGGGCTGTGTAGAGATGTTTGTGGGGATATAAAGGGCAGAAGTTCAGTACCTCAAGTTGTCATTGACTGATTGATGGGCTTTATGTGTGTTTTGTGCAGGTGTCTATGTGTAAACTCTCACAGCTGAGCACACCGGCATTGACTGCTGAGTGTCATCTCTCTCTTCCCATCCTAACTTTATCCCCTTCTCTTTCCTTCTTGTCCAGCTCTGGTGACATTTTGACAGATTAAAATGCTGTGTGCTTCAGTGCCTGGTTGGCCACACCACTGAACCACAGGGACACCGCTGTGAATAAATACAAGGAAAATACTTGTACTGCTAAAATATTGCCTCAAGAACAGAAATCACCCAAGCACACTCAAATAGCAAGACATCCTTAAATGCATGGACCCCAATCATCATATTTATATCAGAGAATGAAGCTGCACCTGTTAATATTTTTACTGGCAATGGAGTAAATCACTATGTGCAGTATTTACACTGCCAGTCCAAGGTTTTAGCACAAAGGAATAAGTGTGTTTTTCATTAAGAGAATATAGAAACTTAATGTTTCACCCACGCAGCCATGCACATACTGTATCACATACTGTACCTACAGCCGCTGTTTTTAGTTTAGGTCTCTGTGGATATACAGTACACTTTAAGTCCCACTGTTTATCAGTCTCATCTGTCCCCTAGCTTGGATAATGGTGTTGTCATTTGTTATCAGCAAACATATCAGTTCACAATGCACAGTACACATCCACGCATTGGTTACCAAGCCTTGACCTGTAAAAGTCTCTGTTACCTCTACATCTCTGGCAGCTAATATCAACTGACAGATCCAGTTCAAAATGCCAAGGTGATGCTAAGAAGCACTGAAGTATGCTTGTTCTTCAAACTTTATATAATTATAGAAGTTCTGTGTGTTTTACAGATGCAAGAGAGCGGAGACTATACAAGTCTATGCTGTGGAAAAGGAAAGGGAAAAAATGTGACATATTATTAAGGAAATCACATGATCTCTGTTCAATAAATTGAACAAGTTACTGGAGCTGCTCAAGGACCAGAATATATCAGGAAATGGATGAATGAACGCATTCATGACTCATTTCTCACTTCCAGATTGTGAGAATACACAGGCCAATGAAGAAATGTGCCCAGAGCACCTTCAGTGACAGGCTCCTCCAGCTATGATGTGTAGAGGATCCTATGCTTCCACTGCCATCAGGTGTCCTCATTGCTCCCTAAAGAATAATTGCAGCCTGATTTGGACACCTGGCACCTGTCAATTTGGTGTCATTGTTGTCTCTCTCTCAACTCTTGACTTTTGATGTGATTTTTACTGCCCCCGCAGCACCTGAATTTCACTTTTAGGGTTTCAGTAAAGTGTTACCAAATCAAAACAACAACACCAGCCTAATGATATGAGTCCAAATGCTTTAACACAAGGCAACCTCAAAAGCTTGCTATGTTAATTTTAACTCATTGGAACATGGACAACACTTCCTCATAGTGTTTATTTCACTCATAAGCTGTGTGAGTCTCGGTTTTATATCACATGTAGCTGTTGAACAATAAAGTTTGCCGGCACAGTGTGCTGAGGCTTCTATCTCCTTAATGGAATGTCGGACAAAGGATGGCCCTGACGGTTGTGTCTTTATTGATTCTGCCAGGGTGCCTGAATGTGATTAAGGGGAATTAAACTCAAGCCTGCTGACGCAAATCATGGCCGGAGGTAATATAATGTCCAGATGAAGTGGAGAGATCCATCCCAATGGGGAGGTGGCCCTCTCTGACCCTGCGTGGGCTCAGGCAATTAGCATTGGCAAAGTGCAACTCAATAACAAAATCTCCAAAATGGAGGAAGTGCTTGCTAATCCCCTCTGCCACTGAGAGGCCCCAAGTCTTTTTTTTTTTTTTCTTTTACGAGGCCATTGAGAATGCAGGTCAGGGATGTGGAGAAAGCCAAGCCAAGCAACCATCAGTCTAGATACTGGAGATGACTGGACAGCAGCCAAGAGGAGAATTATGTTAATGTTTGTTCTAATAATAAAACAGATGAAAATTGAATACATTAATATGTCAATAGATAAGACATGTCTTTTCACCATATGTTGGGCCATTCAGGCTTCAAAGCAATTTTATGCAATTGGACTTTGTGTTAAATATATTTATATATATATACTTTGGTCATGTGTCCTTGACTTGTGATTTTGTCTGTACACAAAATTCTATATAATATTGCCGCATAAGCTCTGAGATGAAAAAGGCTTCATTTGGATACATATCCTGAAAATGCACACGAGGTGGCTACTTTCATGCAGTTGTAGTGTGTCCACCTCATTAGTCCGTTCCTAATTCTAAACGCTGCCGTTTGATATGGAAAATGCTCTGACCATGTGTTGGGCCTTGTAATAATGAATGTTTCATGCAGGTTGGGCCCAAATGATCCATCAGTTTCGATTAGATTGTAATTTCTAGGCTAGAAATATATTCAAATGAGTTAATTATCAGTCGGATCAGAAGCAGACCAAGCTAGTTTGAATATTTACCAGAACCTTAAGTGTTTATGCTGTGATATAAGAGAATGCTGGAGCGATTCCTGCAATTAGCTAAGCATGTGTCTTAATGTATCATTTCAGTCAATTAGGCAAGTGCTCTTCAATCTTACATCTTTACCGCTGCCGCTGTTTGTAGGATTCTGTCTGAATATTGTGGAGGGGGGATGGTTTTCTACAGGTCCTGCAGAGTTCAGAGTGTCAGGCAGATAAATACATAGGCTGACCAGATTGCACACTCTCTTTCTGTCTCAGACCTTCGTCTCACCACCACCGTTGGTTTCCATTTCTCCAGGTCACTGCTGAATGACTGCAGATTACATCGGCTACTCTCTGATGTCTATAGGGACGAGGCCATCAGGCTGAAATGACACAGGGTGGTGACAGGCGGACCCCTCGCCGATACCCACCGACATGACTCCCATTCACGGCAGCTGTCCCCATGACACTAATCTGATTCTAGTCTGTAAAGGGCCTGTTTTGCACCCACCAGTCTCTCTAAAAAAAAAAGGAAATGACCAGCACTGCAGGCCATTGTTGCGTGACTCAAAGGTATTGCACAGGAACCTCATAAGTATTTTTCTTTCTGCTCCTTGAGTTCATATATAGACATAATTGTAGTGTGTGCAATTTGCCTTTTTCAATTTTAATTCTCTCAGCAGTGATTTCTTTAAATACGTGAACCTATTATTTTAAGTAATTAGTTTGGTATTAGGGTGGTTAAAGACCATAGAAAAATGGGTGCAATGGTCACTGCTGGGAGGCTTTTAAATTGAATGACTACTCTGTGTGTTGGGCAATTTCCAGATTCTGTAAAACGTATGTTGTAACTTTAGGTGGGGAAAGTTTCTTCCTCCACATTGACTTTTTGTAAATCCAAGGTTTTCACTGAAAAGCTCTCAAGCTTTGCCAGATTCCCTGCATTCAAAAGAAGGACCTCTGGACTTGTCAGCAAAGAAGCTCCCTGATCCCCCATCGCCATTGTCCTCGTCATTACCATGACTTTGTTTTGGCTGACATGTTTTGACTGGCTAATAGTGTAAACCATCAGGGAACACTGGCCATCCTTTCAAAGAAACTTGCCTTCCGACCGCGTAGCTGTGGGGCATGCAAGGTGAAGATGAATTGGGTCGGCTCGCTTGTTTTGAGACAAGAGACAAGCCCCTAATTGGATATCATCTCACTCTCTTTCCCTAATTAGCACTGCATTGCTTTATGAACTGATATTAACATGCGGGAGAAATAGTAATTAGCTAAAGGTTATTACCAGCCAGGGGCACATGGACATGGAGCATGCTGGGCAATGTAATACGGGTATGGGTTTGTTTATTTTGGCTTATTGGTTCACCCCTACTGTTGTACAGCTTTTCCACAACAGATGATTTCGATGCTGATTACTTGCTTTAGATCCACCACTTTGAATTAAATATAGTTATTTTGAATTATGTTTCACATGTAAGAGTAAAAAAAAAAAAGTGCTATCTATGTTTGTAGCACATCACCATATCTGTCACTCACTTTATGACAGAGGTGCACTTAAAATAGGTTGTTAGGCATCTTTAAGAAAAGATAGACTGAGTGATAGAACAGAAATCTGTTCCTATTTAAACTTCCAACTTTCTACAGACTATATAATTATAACTATATTATTTTAGTTGCTTATACACCATAAAATGGGACCTATAAATAATCTTTTTATGACTGAAATTAGTTTTCCTGTATTTTGAGCTGAGCCAATTATCACACTGCCAAGACAGAGTGCTTGTTGCTCTGATGTAAGCCTTTGGTATCATCTCAGTTATCACTTGCAACTTCTTTGCAGGACTACACTAATCCTGAGGTCATAATATTATAGTCAGGTCACCACATACACACACACACAGATATATAAACAGGATGAGGACGAGACATCAGGGCTTCAGTATTGTGGAACCGTCTGTTATAGTTACAGAACCAAAGACAGTCACAGTGTTGATATCCAGGCTACAAAACCCATCTGTTTAGTTCTGACTGTACACAAACAATCCTTTTTATACCCTGTGTATGTGCGAAAGAGAAGTGCATTCAGAAAAAAATGATTTGATGTGGATACTTGGAGGCAAATGCTGACTTTGCAATGAACACACATTCTAAAGAATCTATAGAGATCAAGAAATGTTTACGGTCTCTCTGTCCATCTATCTCTGCTGTTTCCTCTTCCTCCTTTCAACACTGTAGGGTGTAAGAGCTCAGCTCAGAACGTGCAGTTTCTTAATCGTCCAAAAGAGGACAGTGTCGAGCATAGTGTCGTCTCTTGGGAGAAAGGTGCAGGGAGAATTTTAGGCAAAGTGTTTGTGCAATGTCCTGAGTAAGAACATGAAACAAACAAGGAGCTGTGGGATGCACTGTGTTGAGTCATGTGATGGGGCTTTAATTTGTCTTTTTAGTTTTTGTAAGTAAGAGCGTGACAAAAAGAAAGCAAGAAAAACAAGTGACGACATCATCGTCATCATAATCATCAATCCATCACAGGTTTTAATCTCTTGTGTTTGAGCGCTGACTCTCTCCTTTGTTCTTTGGATTCATTTTAAGTCTGGACAGACAGCGCAGTGTGATGTGATATCATTACAATAGTGTGTCACTATGTCCTGCATATTCAGCAGGCAGAAAATCACTAGGAGGTGGAGGGCAAGAGAGCAGTGGAATAGAAAAAGAGAGAGAGAGAGAGAGCGCTTGATGGCGAAAGACGTGAGAGAGAAGAGAGGGGGGGAGAAGGTGATGCAGGACTTCAGAGGAAACGAAACAGACAGCTGCATGAAGCTCACGGGAAGAGGCAGCAGCCAGGGGAGAGATGTTGCATGCCGGGGACGTGAGCCGTTCTGACACATGGGTAGCAGAGCGAACACAGTCGACACAATCGAGGGAGGCAGAGAGCACTGGGAGGCATTATGATTTACAGTAGGGCTATAGCCACTTCAGGTTTGCTATGTCTCCACAGTCAAAAGCTCATGAGGGATGGATTCATTCAGCTGAATGGAGGCTCTCCACTGACCTATTGCCATTGTTCTGGACAAATGCTGGACTATACTGTATGTATAGGAGCTCCAGCAGAAGGTCATCTAGTGGTAAGGATGTAAAAGGTTTAGTAGGATCCAAAAAGTTATGCAGCAGTTACTCTGCTTGATCAGCAACTACCAAGTTCTAACTCTGTCATGAACAGGACATATTTTCAAACTGTATGAGAAAAGTCTTGCTTTTGATCTTAAAGCTACAGATATTAACTTTTTAAAATTGAAATTTGCTCCAAAACATATCCTAATGTAAAGCGATAGCATCAAAGGTTGAACAGCCCTGGCAGCTGCAGAAATGTTCCCTTGTAAAGTTTTCTAAATGAGACTCACCCTCCTCATCAATCAGAGAAGTTCCATTATTTGCTTGACGAGTGAGTTTTGGAGCTTCTTATCTGTCGTATTTTCCTAATATCTAATACCTGCAGGGCCGGGCAAAGTATAGCGACACTGATAGAGGACGTCTGGATTGGAGATGAGTTTGAGTCACATGCTACCGTTGGCTTGGTTCCCAGTAGGTGCTTATTTTAGCTTTGACTTTAAATCTTTAGAATAAGAAAACACAACTTTGGCTCTTAGATTGCCCACAATTAGACTTCACCACGTGTGAAGTAGAGCTGCAAGGCAAAGCTACTTCTTCTATAGCCGTTTTTTTGTCTTTGGGATTATCGTGAAGCATGGTCTGCAGATCAATTTGGCACAGGTTTTATGCTGGATGCTCAGCTGATGGGGTTTGGCGGACATTTTGAGACGTTCAGTATACATGAAGTTTACACTGTTGTAAATCCTTTTATTGTTTCCTTCTACTATTTATAAATCTAATTTGCATATAAGTGCATGAGATCTACAAGTGCAACTTTACATTTCAACCATAGACCTGAATTGATCAAATAATAATGCAAAGCATATTTA
>OMLM01000774.1:116610-127417 GCA_900302695.1 Helostoma temminkii | reverse complement strand
TTTCAGACTTTGGTGAGAAAACAGAAGGTTGTGTTCTAAGGAAGTTAGATATCAGGAGATACAAAGAGCCTAAATTCCCATTACAGAGCCCTGATTCAAAACTCTCTGACCTTAGATACACGCAACTCAGTGTTTTTTCTAGAAAGTCTCTACTAAAAAAAAAAACAAAAAAAAAAAACAGAATCAAAACCAAAAAATTAATATAGACTGCGCCAGACACAACTGGATAATAAAACCTAATTATTTTTTAGACTGTTACTTTTTTAGAGCAGCCACCCCTGATCCTCTTCACCAAGACCAAAAAGCTATCCTCTTTAAGAAAAAACAAACAGTAATTTCAGTTCAGATGTTTATATTCTACATGTGCTACTGTACAAAGGCAGGGCTGAAACACACAAGATAGATCATAGATGTTATGTCAGGTCAGTCACGCAGACACAGGTCAAAGCTGTATCAGAACAGTGCTGTAATTTGCTGCACGAAATGGCTCGTGGTAAGGAAATTATCAAATAAACACCACCACATTGGTCATAAAGAAATCTGAAAATAGGCACATACCAGACCTAATGCAGTTAAGTTATTAAAGAAGCAATCAAGGACTTTCACATATCACCACTTCAGGTGGAGCCCAAGCAGCTGTTTGTACATTTAGTGAATTTAACCTATGGTTGCTCTCGAATCACTGCACAGTCTGAACTTAGACAGCTGCTGTGAAACTGACAAAGTGTATGCTGGGCTGAGGTGTGAAAGCCGAACGCCTCCCTAAGCTGAAAATTGGAGTTAAATAGAGCCGTTTGGAGGAGCCAAGTTATACTTAGACATTTGGAAGGATTTGCTTCACCCACAATCCTCCTTTAAATGGGAATAACATTAGCCTCGCATTTAACCAAAACCAACATGGACCAAAAATAGGGCCTTTACTTGACATCAGAAAACCACAGTGACATGACTGGAGACACCATGACTTGCTTAAATCTATATACAAATAGGGCTTTAGCTCGTTACACAGGCTGTGTGTGGGTGTCTTTACATACAGTAGAACATTAACATTTTAAAATTTGTTCTTTTTTGGGGGGAGGATTGTTCATCCATTCACTTATATTACAACCCTTGAGTGGAGGTATTATACCTTTATTGTTCCATAACCCAGAACTAGTATTACCTTATCTTCTAGTCACAAAAGGCTCCCATAATGAAATCCTCTGTCATCTTCAATCAGGCTGTTATAAATGCAGCAGTTTCACAAGAACTGAACGACTGACAAACACAAACATGTCTATTTACCACTTGGCGAGGCCTGCATGAATGATTGGAAGTGGAAACGGTACACTACACTCATCATGAATAACTAATTATGACATATTATGCAACTTTGTAATGTTATAAGCATAGGATGATTGATGTTTGACCATGCCTTTCACTGAATATGGAATACTGAATACTGAATTCTCGTGGAGTGACTGCAAAAGTAACAGAATAGAAATGTAATGTTCAAAGAACATTCAAAGAATCACAAGGTTTTCCTATGTTACAGCTGCTCTGCTCAAATGTACCTCAAAACTTTACATTTAGTTTACAATTTACAATTGAGTAAATGTACTTAGTTACTTGTCTGGTAGCTTTATCCAATGTGTTAGTTGTGAAGTGATTTTGAGAGGCTACTCTACCTGTTGTGGCTCCTGCTCCTGCTAGTCTCTAAATTTCCTGCTCGGCTGAGGATGGCAGGGCTCCAGTTGGAAGCATTCAAGAAGACCAGTCAGTCATGAAAACCTTTAACGATATGAAACCAGCACTGATTCAGGGAAAACATTGGCTCAGGAGCTTTCTCACCTCAGTCTCTACGGTGATGTCAAACAGACATTGTACTGGCATTTGTTTCCACTTGAGAAGTGAAGTTATTCGAACTTTGTCATCACAAGCTTCTGGTTGTTGCATTGCTCTGTGTGATTGTGATATTACAGTGATGTTGATTTAAAAATATATTATTTCCATTTAAAACATTTTTTTTTTCTGTGTACTTTGGCACATTTATGCAACTTAACTTATGGGGGGTCTTCAGGGATCCATGCTGGGCCTTTCTCTCTTTCATATCAGTATCATCTCCTCATTTAATGTGATATATTTCCATTGACGTATACGGTAGGCTGCAAGAATCGCATTTCAGTCTTTGACTAATGCTGTGTTTAGTGTTGCTGCTGCTTAGACTAGAACCCAAATCAGGTTTTTAACTTAAACCTAAACAAAATGTCCATAGCTCTTTTATCCTCATCTTATGGCTTCTAAGATCAGTTTTAACTGCTCAGCATCAGCAGACCACCTATCATTCAAAATATCTGCTGTGTGATTACAAACTTAAACTGTGTCAATATTTATCTCTGTGCTTCTTTTATATCTTGCTACACTTGTGTGGTGACCTGGATATCATTGTGGTTTTTGGTTCACTCCCCATGGCCTGGGCTGCATGCCAGCTGGACCTTCAGCTCTCCTGGGTTTTAGGAAAATGTTGGACGAGGAAGAGACAGAATGTGTGTATGTGTGAGAGTGAAAGAAAGTGGGGGGAAAGGCAGCGGACAACCCTAATTGATCCGCTCCATCCCAGTTCCCAGTCTCTCCCAGCCATGTCAGAAAAGAGGATGTGATTTGTATTAATAAGAAGTGGCCAAATGCAGCCTGAGTAAGGGTGAAGCTGAACCTAGAGTGTGTGTGAGGAAGAATTTCAGCACTCAAATAAGCAGTGACTCATCAAACATGGGTTTCTAAGGTCTTATTTGTCAGGCTCTCACACAATAAAACTTTAGCATTAAAACAGAGACAGTCCTCTTATTCCATAAATGAATCTTTTAAATGCTTGAACACCTGTCAGTCAAGTCAGTCGTCATGAAGTTAGCTGAATGGTTCTCAGGGAGTGTAGCATAACTGACCACGTTTAGAGTCATTCCAAACAGATAATATTTCATTGTACAACGTTTGAGAAAATTCACATCTGTGGGCCACAGTAGTAAAAGGAAAGATTATCAAAGAAAGTCACACCACCTCTACAAGGTATGAGTCATAATTAATTTAGGTTGTCCTTCAAGCTTCAGGTGACAAAACTTTGGTGCCAACTAAATATGTAACCCTCCGTACCGGGCCACTCAAACCATTCATACATTATGCTCTCATTATGTTGCTCTGCTCATTGAGACCACTGAACTGGCGTGTGTGGATGTCATCACATCTTGTTCACCGTCACAGCATCAACATTACAGTTCCCCTCTGAGCTTCATTAAGGGTCAAGAGAACAGGATTTGGTATTAAAGGACCTCACATGAAGAACAGCATTTGACACTAATAATGAAGCTGTTCACCAGTCACAGGTGTCCGTGGCTTCCATCATTAGTCCCCTTCTTGCACAGTCACTCGGATTTTGTGAGTGGGCTGCCATATGGAGATATGCTACATTATTTCATTTCCTAACAATGACTTAAGTGTATTCTAACATTTATTGTGATGGTTTAGGTGAGTGACTTCATTGCACTTATATTTTCATTTTTTTCATTCATTCATTTCATTTTTCATTAACTAGTATTTAACATTAGATACCAGTTTTTACTTTGATGTTAATATTTGCGGGGGAAAAAAGCCAACACAGCCATGATTAAAAGGTGCACAATTCCAAGTAGTGTGGATACTTTTAATAGGCACTGTACATTTCTGGTGTCTGTATATAAATGTATGACGACCTGGTGAGGTTGTGTTACTGTATTAATACAAAAGATCATAATGATTATCTGTACATTCACCACTAACAGCAACACAGTAATATAGACATATTTATTCACAGGGATGTTATCAGAAAGTAGGAGCCAGTTTTCTCTCTCAGTCACAGTCACCTCAGCACCATCGAGGTACTGAGCCAACATGCTCTCGGGACAAACCTGCAGCTGTTTTGCTTTAATAAAGCTGTTGTGTCTCTGGGTTGACAGCAACAATCCTTTGAGCATTTCAGGTTTTTCCATCATGTGCAGATTTTATCCCCTTTTCTTTTTGGTGGTGGAAAGACATTTTCATCAAGGATACAGGACAACATCAAACCTCTCTCTCAGCTGCCTGTAAACAGATCCACATCTACTGACTGAGTCAGGCTGTGTGCGGTATCCTACCACCTGCTGTCAGCCTCTCATTGTGGACTCTCCTGGATGCTGGACTTACAGCATATTCATTCACATCTTTTTCAGTCCATCTGTGGCATTCCATGAGTAATTGGTTCGAAGTATTTTTAATCTTATATTAATACAATTTTATTTATCAGAAAAAAATGCAACACAGAAAAGGAAAACAGGAAAAAACCTGTTTAATAGATGTTTTTATTTTTTTATAGAAATGTAAGAAATTTTGATTGATCTTTTTTACAACTTTATTTAATATAGATATGTTGGATACTAGCTGTCAGCGTTATCATCAATGCTAATTAGCACCAAATACAAAGAACAGTTGAGACTTATAGCAATGATGTCTGACCATGGTCCAACATAAGCAAACTCATGCCAGAGGTAGTTACTACAGGTCAAACTATGTTTCTAGACACCTACAGTCACTATACATTTTGTAGGTAATTGCAACCACATTACATTTTCTATTACCATCTTGAAAATATGTCAGCAGCAAACCATGGGTCACAAATACGCTGATACTGAACATATAAAGTAAAACGTATTTTTTCCATCCCATCAAAATATGCAAACTAGAAGCAACATAAACATGCTACATAAACATTCACTTCGTCTCTTATGTTTGTGTCTATGCACAATATTTGGTTATAATGTCACATTTTTAGCAAAGTGGGCCTGAGTGCGAAAAACACAGCATACCATCAAACTATTAGAACAAATAGGAAAATAAAGAATATCAAGTCCAAGCTCTCACTTACCTCAAAGCCCATGCAAGGCATGATGAACAGGAAACAACATGGACTGACCAAACAATGGTGAGAGACACTTTGTGCATACTGACAAGACAAACTGGCTGAAAATGAAGGCACGTGAGGAGCATATAAGCTGGGGTAAACTGAGCAGAACGAGCTGCAGGTGTGGGGCGGAGCAAGTGCAGCGAGAGGGAAACAGACAAGAGTAATTGTGTGGGAAGAACAGAGTGTGGATGGTTAGAGAAAGACTGTTGTTTTAATTAATAGAAAAAAAATTAAATGGACAAGCAATATGTATAAAACAACAGCTTTCCCTAACCTTAACTGACTGTGGTTCTTGCCTAAATTTAGTAGAACTCAGGTGATACAGAAAAGTGGTGGGCTGCCAGAAATGGTTGACCTCAACACACATATGCGTGGGGTTAGGCATTAGGGTGGTTATGGTTGGTAAAGCCGATAAGCGCAGAAGCATTTCTACGAGATGAACTTCCAGACTACTTCCACCATCTTGTCAGCAATCTATGATCTTTGCCTATGGACAGGTCCCCTCTTTCATCTCACTTTCCATTACTCAATGTAACGCTTCAGCTTATTTGCATGAACATGATTTTGATCAGACACTGTTGTACTGGGGCACTGTTGATGCAGTGAAAATGTGGGGTCCCACTGCGTTTGGCTGTCACCATTTGTAGCCATATTGACAAACTGCTACGAGGGTGGGCATTGATCCCTCCACGGTCCAGACTGAGTGCTCCCAGGCACACGATAAACCCCTCTCCACATCAGCTAGCTCCCTCAGCAGGACACACTAACAATGTACCAGGCAATTGAAAATGGTGCATTAGTGTCCTGGTGATTCCTGACCAACTATATGAGAAAAAGACACTTTCCAGGTATATTTCTACAGCCTGACTGATTCACAGGTGTAAAACCATCTAATACTTATATATGAGAGTCCTTCCTCCTTCCTTGTTTAACTAACTTTTTTAAATAACTGCATTAGGCCTACAACTAGCTGACTAAATTGTTGGTTTCTCTTTTTTGGCATGCTTCTCTGCAGCCTCCATGAGTTCAACAATTGTTGTTGTTGAACAGATGTTAGGAGAAGGTGGCACCACTATGGGGTTTTGATATCTTGTTATATGGCCAGAAGGAACCAGGAAACCCCACAGTAGTGCTGTCATGAATGTGCAGCTGCTCAACAATGTTCCAGTGGGATCAATACACTAATATACTCAGTACAGTACATTTCACAGATTTTAAAGGACACACCTGGGCAACAAAAAACAGCAAAAGAACAGTTGCGCTGATTTTTTGCCACACTAGAGCCATGAATATGGAAATGGCAATGTGGGCTGGGTTACCATTTTGTTTATTTGTCTTTAGTGGCTGTTCCTGCTTCCAGGTCAAGCATTTCACTTTAAAGGGGCAATAACTAATTTCAGATGGCTTTCTTTGAACCTTTCTTTGAACCAAAACAAAGACTACAGCCACTGCTTAGCTCCTTGACACTCCTGTCCTGTTTCTGCAATGACGTACACCTACACAGACTGCTCTCTAAGCTTCCATTAGCTGTTAGCGGAAAGGTTACGGCGCCTTTGTACAGCAACATTACAGCAGCATAAGCTGCTTTTTTGATCTGAAAGACCTGAGTGAGCTGCTTGTGAAAACGCAAATGTCCAAGTCATACTGTCCAGGGGTTGCCTGAACCTTATCCTTCAGTCAACAACTTTTAATCAGAATTGTTGATTAGCTTTCTGTCAGCTCTGTCGTAAACAGATATGTTCAAACACCAGGGATGAACAAAGCCCAACTGGAACTGAGTTTTAAGGTTTATGTCACAGAACATGATGGATGTGAATAGACTATTTGAACTTCACACAGCTCTTTTAAAGACATGGCAGTCACCCTAATCACTGGAGTGGCTGTAATGGCCGTTGAGCCAGCAAAAGTGCCTCCAGTGGAATCTGTAGCCATGATGCCTCCATCAGAGATGCTGACATGCCAGGACGTGACATGCCACACTCTCCTGTCTGCTGCTTGTAGACGAGCCAACATGAATAACTGAGGCCTCGCAGGCTTTGTGAGATAGAAGAGAGATGGAAATCAAGTTAGCCCCAGGAAGGAGAGGCACACAGCATGACAGAGAGTGAGAAGCGTTGCTCTTATGTTTGCCTCTAAATGCTTCTTTATAGAAATATTAATGAATTAATTAAGTAATTGAAACATAAATTGTTTGCATTTGAAACTACAGACATTTGGATTGCCCTGTATGTTTTTCAACATAATAATTATGGGAACAAACACAATATAGCACACTTTACCACATTGTCAAAGCGTTGGCAAAAGGCTTCATAATGGCTCCCCTCTCCTCTCCAAAATGTATAAGTCAGACGGGGTTACCAACATTCTGTGCTGTTCCCGAAGGCCTCACAACACAGATAACCAACACTTTTACTGCTTTTAAACTAAACTCAAAACTGACAGACAACTCACACTTTCTATATACGTAGATAAATGTTACTTCAGCTGCTATTAATATGAGTGACTCAACTGCGAGAGAAGATGTCTGCAAAAGGGTCGCAGTAGGGTGTCGCAGTGCTGTCTTTCAGAACATTAGACAGTGGGTGTTTCTCTTGCAGTTTCTATCTTGGTTTCAGAACCCATAACACTTTTAAGGTTTTGTCATGTTATATCATGACAGCAGCAGAAATAAAAACAACAGCAACAATAAAAGATATGAAACAAACTCAGTATATACAGGCATTTTGTGTGTATGTTTTAGAAATAACAAAATTGATACTTACAATGATTTTTCTTTCAATGTCCTATGGTCATGGTGGTCATATGTCATTTTCAGTGTTTTGGACCCAAAAAAGATGGAGGTTCAGCTGAGTGGACCAGCGAACAGCTGGGTGCAAAGTCTCCTGATGCCCCCCTGTAGATCCTCCACTGTTCCACAGGTCAAAGATGAATCATATTGAACTCTGGGGGGTCCGTTTGAAACCTGCAGTGAATGTGATGTCCTCATCTCATGGACAGTTGAATTTGAGGGGACAGAAAAGAACAAACACATCGCATTCACAGGTCATTAGACTATTTTTCAATTAAGATGTCCAATTCCATCTCTTCTCCTGCACCACTGGACAGTCTCAGCACCAAGAGTGCATTTGTTTTGGGCTATGTTTGATAGTAGCCCTGAACTACCACAGTGGTTCTGATGTGAGGATACAGTACAGGGCAAAATTAAACGAGCAGTCCTTGAATTTGTACAAGAAAGGAACACATTTTTGTGTGTAAGAGGGTTTCAAGTCTTTCTGAATTTGACGAGCAGTTTAGTGTTTAGTCCTGAATGTGGGACGTCTGCCTCAGTCCAGCTGGTGTAGGACATTGAAAGAAAGTCCTGATTATATGTCCGCCTCTGTCATCCTCTGAGAGCTATAACTGTACAGGAACCTCCTCCTGAAGGAACAGTGGGTCCCTAGACCTGGAGGTGGAGAAGAATTGGCTCTGAGTCATGATGCTCTATGAGCAAGGCAGACTGACTCAGTTGAATTTTAAGATCTCTAACCTTGTGAGTATTACAGACTGTTCCAGTTGGTGTTTTGGCAAAGCCTGTCAAGAACACTGAGGCCTGGAGCATCAGCCCCAGCTGAAACGTTCACTAGTAACAATCACTCATATCTGAAACGGGCTTTATGTGATGTGTGGATGGCAGTGGTGTGATGGTGCACAGGCTGGAGGATTCCTGTCGCCTCATTGCGCAGGATGATACTGCAGCTCCGCTACGTCTTCACACTCCAACCCACCTTGAAACGGTTCCCTCTAGTGCTACATTCAGGAGCTCCGACCAAAAACTGGAAGATGCGTAATCCTGTAGGACATTGAACTTCGAAACTGCCTGTAAGTCCCATAGATCGTGATTCCTCACAGCAAATTGAAATTCATACGTCAGCACCTACAGTCAGTTAACGGGAATAGCTTGGTACTGTTTATTAAACGAATAGGGGTGATCTTCATCACATTAATAACTAGTAACCACCTGTTGAACTTTGCCATTCAAATTGGTAATATTAGGAGGGCGTTGCTATAGTCTATTGTACAACAAATAGTCATTCATTAAAGCCGCCGTAGAACCTCTAGTCTTTGTAACAGGACATTTGCTGCAGCCTAAACACCTCACGCAATTAAAAATATTAAACAGGTGTGTTATTTGTTTGTTAATTATTATTTTGTTGATATTAATGTAAATGTTTGTGTTTAGAGGGCGAAAAGCTCAAAATGAGCAACCACGTTGAAGACAAGCCTGGTTGTGAGGACTCTGAAGTCCTGCCATTGATCTGAAAACGGGAAACTCCGTGTATTGTCCTTTTACTGCGAACGCACCACACAGCTGGCAACGGACAGCGCAGGTAACCAATCAGCGGCAGGCACCCTCCCACGCCCATCAATGAAACGAGGGCGGAGGAGGGACCGCGGGTATCTAAAGGCTCGCGCTTGGTTTCACGGCGTCGTCTGCTCTCGTCCCATTGGCGCAGGTGATCCGTCTCAGGATGCGAGAGGAAAGCGGAGGAGAGGGGAAGAGAGAGGGGAAAGCGCCGATGGAAAAGTGTCCAGGGTTCGGTTAACAAGAAAACGGGATACCGGCTCGCTTCAGTTTGTCCTGGGCCACTCGGCGATGAGAGATTCACCGAAAGGGGCACTTTGAGATATGATGAGGTTTATTTCTGGTCGGCAATAGTACTATGATTTGGTATGTGGCCACTTTGATAGCAAGTGTATTCAGCACCCGAGGAACGGCCGCTCAAGGTGAGTCGAAGTGCAGTATCTGTCTCTATCCTCTGGCGCCTTTAGCTCAAGTTTGAACTGTTTCTTTTCGCTACGCTTTCCCGCTGCTTGTCTGTTTGATAAGTTGGAACATGTCGCTTGTATGTTAAAAATGTCACACTTTGGGGTACGTCATGAAGTTCATGCGTCTGCTAGTCGCAGCACCTGAGTGGAGCCGGTGGCCGGGCAGATGATGGGAAGAGCGGGGCCGGTTCTCCGTTAAAAATAACACCACGGAGGAATTTATAAAAGTCCTATAATTAAATGTGTTTTAGCAGAGGTTACCCCTGTGATACATCACGTAAAAGGGCGGTTTTCACTGATTAACGACACTATCTGAGTTGTGACGTTCTCAGCTTCACAGAGCTGACATCCTCCCCGGATGTGTGAGTTTGCTGTCCTGGATGCTCTGGTCGCTTAAACTGAGCTGAACACCGGCTGCTGGCGTTTCGTGAAACGTGGAGGCAAATGTGATTAGTATGGTGCTCTGGTGTAGATGTCATTAAAATGCTATGAGTGGATTAACCTCTTCCCAGGGAGCTGTTCCTCCTGAAGCCCAGTCGTTGCCTGTTTTGTCCGCTAGAGGGAGCACTTTGTGAGCCAACACCGCATAAACGTGCATGTAAAGTGTCCCCAGCACAGTGAGGCTGCCACTCAAGTGTGATACAACTTTAATTACACGCATGGTATTTTCATGTGAGCTTAGAACTGCCATAATAAATACAGCCTTACATATAATTGCTGTTGAAAATAGCTTGCAGTGTGTGACAGGATGGTTGTAAAGCAGTGGAAGAGAAAAGAGATGTGTTAATGTCACACAGCAGACATGTCTAAGCAAAGTCACGCTCATCTCCAATCATCATTTAGAAGTTGATCTATTCATGTTGCTGCTTTTGTCTGTCCAAAACACCAAGATTCACAGTAAGAGGATTATAAGCAATAATAATAATAGCTGATTATTGATGATCCATTAATTGACTAATATTCTAATTGTACAGGATACTTGTTGTTATTATTATTATTATTATTATTATTAATAATAATAATTCTGATTGTACAGGATTCTTCTTGTCTGAT
>OMLM01000774.1:35748-111512 GCA_900302695.1 Helostoma temminkii | reverse complement strand
ACCTAAATGAGATAAAAAATCTTTTCAAAGAAAAATGACAGAATGGGGAAAAGTGTGCACACACACAAACGCACACACACACAAACACATACAGTGTGAAAACAACTGCTTGGTTTTATCCAAAATCTAACTCTCTTACAGCTGGTCTTCAGATTTTAGTATTTATATTTACAGATAACTTTGTGTGTTTTATGAAAGGTATTTGTTGTGACTATACTGTACCAGTATCCTTCAGTTGACTCATCTTAAAGCTGTTTACTTGCTGTAGTTCTTCTGTTCTCATAATAGGCACACAATCTAAATGTCTGTTTAGGTTTAAATCAATGGTGTCTGTGATTTTAAAATATCACAACCAAAGAAGGAGAACGTCTCAGATGAACTAATCCTCTGCTCTCTGCTGAGCTTTGTTCAGCTCAGTTGCTAGTGTCGCTGAGTTCAGGCACTATGCATTGGCAAAAATAATGGAGAAGCAATTTTCTAGGTTAATTCAGATTTCAGATTTTTTTAAATAACGTAACCTGCCAATTCCAGTTTTAGACAAATCCAGTTTCCTTTCTATAATTTACAGCTTACCAAAACATTTTGGTAACTTTTCTTTACTGAAGAATTTCATTGGAATAAAAAGTCCCAAAATAAAAGTCCATCCAGCTAACTGGACTGTGTACATGGAACACTACACATGTACACTACTACACTACTACTAACATACCCAGAATGCACTGCTCTCCCAGCTCCAACCGTTATCTGTAATGATGCAGTATGATTATGTAGTGCCTGAAATCTCAAAGCACTGCTCACTACTGAGTGCACTACTAGGTGTACATTATGTAAGGAGTAGTGAATGAGTGACGAGGGAGTGATTTCAGACACAGCTGTGGTGTGTGTGTGGCTTTACTGTGTTCATAGTAAATAATGATTGACGATACAATAGTGGATGGGGGAACATGGGCCTTCTAGGGCCTTCAGTATATGTGGAAGATTTAGTTTAATTATTTCAATTTTATTTATTAACGCAAACAATGATAACGCCAAATTTCAAGGCACTTCACTCATTAAGGTCGAGACCATACAAAGTTATATAGAGAGGCTCAACAAATCCCCCGGAGGAAGCACTGGGCAAAGGTGGTGAGGAAAAATTTCCTTTAATAGAACCTCTAGCAATACTGGGCTCAAGACGGGTGGCCATCTGCCTCAACTAAAAAGTTCTCCAAAAATAAAGTAGACCACATTTAGTGCAATGCAATTTCAGTGTGTTACATACTGAGTAAATATAAATATTGGTTCATATGTCATGTACTTGTATTGGGTCTAAAAACACTTAATTGGGACGTCACTGATGTTTGTAGTTTTCACTATTGAGTATTGAGTACTGCCCGTTTCCTGGTAAGGTCAGGTGATCACAGAGAGGAAGTTCACAAGAAGCAACTTTACAGTGCTGTGAAAAAGTATTTGTTGCATTTCTGATTTTTTTTTGTCACACAAAACATTAATTGATAAAAAGATAGATAACCAAAGTAAAAACAAAATGATATTTTTAATTTATGATTTCATTTATTAAGTGAAAAAAGCTGCCCAAACCTGTCTGGCCGCATGTGAAAAAGTAATTGCCACCCCCTTGCTAAAGCATGAATAAATTAGTTTATTAATTAGTTATTAAGTTTAATTTCCCTTGCCACTCCCAGGCCTGATTACTGCCAGACCTGTTGAATCGAGAAATCACTTAAATAGAAGCTGTCTGACAAAGCGCACTGATCTCAGAAAGGAACACATCATGCTGTGATCTAAAGAAATTCAGGAACAGATGAAAGCCATTTTGAAGGCTTTCTAAGGCAGCGAACCACAGTGAGAGCCATTATCCATAATTAAAGAAAACTAGCAACAGTGGTGAACCTTCCCAGGAGTGGCAAACTCATCCAGGAGGTCATAAAGAACCCAGAACAACACGTAAAAAACAGCAGCATCTTTATTATCCCTAAGACTTTTGGACAAATATTCTGTGGACTGATGAGACAAAAGTTTAACTTTTTGGAAGGTGTGGGTCCTGTTACATCTGGTGTAAAACTAACAGCATTTCATTAAAAGAACTTTTCACAGCACTGTTCATATACTGGAAGTTGGTTGAGGGGTGGTGGCCACATGCCATAGTGGTACTGCAAGGTGTTTGCTGGGCAGTGCCATCAGAAACATTATGAGGCATGACCAACCCTAACTAGGTTAAATCCCAGGTGAAGGTGTCAGATGTTCAAGACACCCAGAGCAGCTTATTGGTCTGGTAAACATTACTGATGTTTTGTCTGAGTACATTGAAAGATGTTCAGACATTTTACTCATATGATAAATATTATATGCATATACTTTTGTTTTAGTATTGCGTAATAGGGAGAAATTCTGCTTGTGCATACTCCAATTGGCTGGAATTTTCCTACAACCAATCTGAGATACTTGTAAAACCATTTTTAACGTTTCTTGATATTCCTCCTTAACAAAGTTAAGGAGTAATATTAAGTTTGGCTGGAGTAGGGATGCCTGGTGTGACCACGTCCCAGTGTTCCATAAAAATAGCCGTGGATGAAATATTGTTTGGTTGCAAAGTTGACAGAGTGAATTGATGTTCCTGTAATGAGGTCCTGCAGCCATTGAGCCATCATTTGGCTCATTATAGCCTTCAACTTTGCACCCTTAATATTCTGCCACTGCAATAAACCTTTGAAGCTATCCAGACGTCGTCATAGACAGTGTTGATGTATTCTACCTCCAGTTTCAGTGTCTGCGGTGAAATTCAAATACACTGTGTGCACAGTTATTAGGCAGCATTTTGACCATATCATCATTTTTATGCACATTTTCCAACTCCAAGCAATATAAACCTTTGCTTATTGGATTTCAGCGTATCAGGAGATCAACACCTTTTATCAAGGTATGCGTAAGTATTAGGCAGCTACTTTTTCTTAGACAAAATGGGCCAAAAAGGAGATTTAACCGACTACGAAAAGTCAGAAATTGTAAGAAAAAACTGAACCATGATCACAGAACCATCAAATGTTTTAGCAACAGTGTTGCAAGAAACACTTCAAGCTGTGGTACAGGAAAAGTCTGCATCTTTCAAGAAGACAATGATTTTTATGCAGGACAATGCTCCATCACATGCTTTGAAGCACTCCACTGCGTGGCTAGCCAGTAAAGGCCTTACAGATGAAAGACTAATGACATGGCCCCCTTCCTCACCTGACCTAAAGTCTATAGAGGGCCTTCCTGCTGCACAAAAAGTTGATCGTCAACAGATCAAGAAAATGACACACTTCACGAATGGAGGACTTATGACTCTTGACTACTGAAAATATAGGCTGGCTATATTGGTCACTGATAGCTATTTATTTTTTACTGTTGTTTATTTGTAAATTTTGAGTTGTTTATTATTCTCACTTTAACAGATGAAAACAAACAAGTGAGATGGGAACATATTCCTTTTTAATTTAGTTGCCCAACAATTGTGCACACATAGATATTCTCTTAAGAAAGCCACAACCTCACTTCTACTTCCTTGAGTATTCAGGTTTGAGGTTTATTAACATTTTGGAATGACCAAGAACACTGTAGTTGTTCTATAATAAACTTAATCAATAATAAATATAATCCTCAAAAATACAAATTACCTAATAAATTTGTATAGTGCTCATATTAAAGCCTTTCTGAGATTTACCATTGTGTATATATATAGAGATATTGTTTTTCACAGTATAGTGCTTCCCTCCTGCTGTGCTCAAACACTGCCAGTTTTACAGACATGGACACTTGTACACTGAAAGTGGATAATAGTCTGTGTATTCATTTTACTAGACAGACACTTAAAATCACCACTGTAAAGAAGTTGAAGATAATCTGTTTGTTGTGTGCTTTTACCAAAATAAAGCCTAGTTTCAGAATACATTTCCATGGAGTGCTCTGAATGATATGATTCATACCTATATCACTTTAAATTGGAGAGATTTTATTATTTCTATTAGGAATGGCTTCCTAATAATGCTAACATACATTTTAGCTGTTCTGTCTTGTTCTGTATACCTCCTCTGTATACTCTGCTGTACTCTCCATTCCTTCCACTCCTCTCCCCTCCCCTGTCCTCTCACCATCCCGAGCTGGCCGGCTTCCTCTCCTTTCTCATTTTACAGCCTGGCCTACTGATGCAGCACAGTCAGCTTCCTCCATGCCGACTTCTCCAGACCCATTAAACATTCATTGGATAGAACCATAAGATAGCTAACCTTAGCCTTAGCTATACTACTCTAAAATTCGGCCCAAGAGCCGGAATTTCATATCCTAACACTGATACTACAAACCAGGAGACAAATTCTATAGGCATAGCTGCATGTGAGAGAAGCAGCACAAATATGTGGAGACAAACTGATTGATTATACTGGTGCCTGGCCCTTGTGCCACAGTGTATGACACACGATACCCTTATTCTGTATGGCAGCAGTGTTGCAGTGTTGAGTACATAGATTGATACAACTCACAGAGGATACCACAGATAAATGGCTGTTGTGGTTAGCAGTAATTGGGCCCAAAATAATAAGAGCACAGAATAATTGCCAGGATTTTTCTTTTCATTTCTCTGTAGTTGTTGATGTATGAGAAAACACCCAAACCAATCTAGTCACTAAAACCACATATGTACACTGATCATGCATAACATTATGACCACCACTGTTATGCCTGACGGTGTATACACTACTAATAATGAGGTTTGAAAGTTGAATCAAAGTAAAATCTATTGTTATTTGTGTGCTGGTTTGCTCCTACCAATAAAAACAAAATAAATAAGTAGCAATCTCTTGCCACCAAAGAACCATATTGCTCATTCCGGGCAACCCATTCTATAAAATACTGACATCTCTCTCTGCATCACATTAATGCAGCTATTTACACAGCTGCTGTATCTTTATATAACTATTCTCTATTTATTACCCCATTTAATATTGTAAAAACTTGCACCAACTCACCAAGACAAATTTCTTGTGTGTAGAAACCTGCTTCGCAATAAACTTGATTCTGATTCTGATTTTTGGGTGAAGCACTATGGATGTAGTGAATCAGCCTTTATCAACAGTTAGACTTGGCATTGTGTCTTGTGGCGCGGATTATCGTGTTTGTAAGCTACTGTGACATGCCCGCATTACAATGTGTATTGAAACACATCATTACTGCCATTATTGCGATATGACAAATGCTTATCACGAGGAGAAATTATTCAATGTGATATGACACAGCCCTGATGGCATGTAATTGTCAGATTCTTCTTCAGATGTTCATATCGTAATTATTCATGGATATATATATATATATATGTGTGTGTGTGTGTGTGTGTGTGTGTGTGTGTGTATACACATTTTTGAGTTGGGGATGCTCACATTATATTTTTTACAATGGCCTTGATTTTGGGAAAGAGCCACAAATTACAAGGGGCCATGTGAGGCAAGTAGGATGGTAGAGTCATCATAGAAGTGTGTGGCTACGGTGGTTCAACATTGCTTGAGATTTTGCTGATGTTGTCTCATAACATCTTTTGTGCTCGAATGACAAAACTGTGCAAAGCACTTGTGGACAATTCCCTGAGTTGGTCACAAGGATGAAAATCTATGTTGTTGAAGCTTTCTGTCACTCATACGCACTTCTTTGTACTCATCACAGAAATTCATTCATGGGTGAGCATCAAGTTCACTACCCTTATTTCTTGTCTCCACAAAGAGCTGCAGAGTGGAAAATTGAAAGACAACCAGTGAATAAATAAGGTCTCTAAGGGACGTAACACACCGAGCCGACATAAAAAAACTAGAGGCAACCGAGTCAGAGTGCTGTGTTGCCTCATGCAACCTTCATCACCTTTGTCTGGGCCAAAAAGTGGCACCTCGAAATAACTCTATACCAGCATATAGTGTATACTGTAGTTCTCATTGAAAAAGAGCAGAAAGAGAAAATAGAAAGAGAATTGCTCGATAGAAAGTTGTAAATGACCATTTCATATCTTATGCAGGAATTTGCTAACAGCCAGTCAGGGTGGTTTGCTGAATCTGTTGAAAAAAACAAACAAACAAAAAACTACCTCCCCAGATGCTTATCGATGGCCCAATGGCAGATGTTGGCCTGGTGTGTTCCAGCCTCAAAACAAGAGTTTGGAGTTCACCTTATTTATTCTATTAAAGAAAATAGATTTTTTGAACTTACCTGATATAACACTCCTTAAAGGCCTGCACACACCTAAAGACCACTTAAGATTTCGAAAGACAGAACTGTTCAGACTTAAATACCGCTTCCACCACAGATCAAAGAGTCTTTAAAACAGCACATACCTGACAACTCAGTAGCGCGTGGGCAGCACACTTCAGTTGGCAACTGGAATTTCTGATGGTAGACAAAATCACAAATCCTTTAAGAAATAGAGAATGTTGTTGTGTCTAAACAAACATGGAACAGCTTTACTTTACTTTAGCTTTACTTTTCACAAACAATGAAATTTTCACCAGAAAAAAACAAACAAACTAACAAACAAACAAAAAAAAAAGCTTTTTGGGTGAGATCCTGGAGGCTCGGATGAGGTGGACTAGAATAAAGTCAGGAAAAAGGAGGTAAAATAACTTTGTAACACAAGGCTAACTTAAGGTAAAGCTGTAGGTACTGTACATCTCACTCAGTAGTGATGCCATCAGTCACACATAAATATTAAACATCAGCTCGGAATCTTTTCACAGCACACACTTAACGGTTTTCAATGCTGACTTGCAACAGAGACTGAACCAGATTGGATGCATTTTAGTTCACCCACTCGTCACAACCAAGTCACGAGCAACTGCCTAGTTGTTAAGTGTGTGCAGGGCTGGCTGATGGAGAAGAGACTATAAAAGAGACTGCATGTGGTTTTATAGTGAAAATGAGAGGTAGATTGTGGAGAGTAACTGAAAACCATAAGCTGCTGGAAAGAGGTAGAGGAAGAGTACTAGTGTTCAGAGCAGCTAGAGTGCAGTGTGGGCATGAGGCGAACAGGGAATAGCTGTCATGTCTAAATGGAGACACATTAGGGAAGCTGCCATTGTATGTCCTCCACCACCGGTTTACAATTCGCTTACTGTGAAGACCGGACAAGAGCATGGTGCATACAATGCAGAATTTGTGTCCTGGATTTATCTGCCATGAATCCCATATTATAATCCATCAGAGAATGCTACAGGATGGTAACGTATCCTGGTAAAGTTTCACAGACTAGACCAATGTCTGCACATTCCCCCTTTATTCTGACTTCTCCCGTTATTTATTAAGGCATCCATAATTTAATGAGAAAAACTGCAGGACTAACAATCCATTTATATACAAAGATTGAGTAAAAGAATACTGTATGTCCCTTTATCTAGTGTGACCATGACCTTGTCTGAGTAGTGAGAGCCACACATTGTCACCCAATAATCAGCTTTAAACACGTGATTGTGGTTTCACCAGTGAACATTCTCTCAAGCAGCCAGAGACTTGGAAGATGGCCGATTGCTTCTTTGCCTTTCCTTTGTCTCAATTAGACATTTGTTTATTGATTGTGGTTGGAAGACACAAGTCCGGCCTGAAGAGACAGATAGTGACAGCTCATATAACTAGAGAGAGTGAGAGAGATTTATTTCAGAGCAAGTGTTCCTTCTGATTTGTGCCAGATGTCAACTACTCACTGCACAGGTTGAATGTCCTGAATTGTTTAAATTGATATTTTGAAGGTAGCTGTTAAATTGTAGGTTCAAAAGTGAAGGTGTTGACAGTTTAGCAGCTGAGTACTTCAGGTCAGTCAGATCACTGGTGAATTACAGGCAGGTGTGTATGAGCTCAGACACTTTTTTAACTCAATGAATATTCATTGCTGTCATTTAAATCTACACACTCTGAGGGACTGACTTGTTTGGACTTTATTGGACAAAAATATTAAGCCTCCGTCATGAAAAGGAATTGAGAGGAATCGATTGATATAATTGAATTCTTGATTACATAATACTAGAAGGGCTGCAGTTTTTTATAATCACAGAATCACATCTGCTCATCACACCTGCTGTATATTTTTTCATTATATTTTCCTCATTGGCAAAGCCAATGGGAATACTTGTAACATTTTTCTACAGTCTGGCTTTACTGTCATCTAAGCTGAGGTGACTCCTGCTCTCACTATGTGTCAGGAAATCTCACTCAAAATAACAGCCACTATACAGCCATGACCTATGGATTAGACACATTTGGATTACACCTCTGTGACAATTTCAGCATGTGCCAAAACAGCAGTAACTTCATTAATTGTCTGGGATTATTAATTGTCCCAGACAAAGAGTCAGAATTGGTCTAAAAGTCCATGAGCAAATTATATTGTGATTGTGCATTTGGACGTGACTTTTCACATCATTATCATCTGGCACAAAATGTCTGTGGAGATCTGTGAAACTCCATAAGATGAGTGTTGTGATTATTATGTCAATTCACTTCTTTCACTCAAATAACACATACATTTTTGGGGATTTTTTTTTTGTCCCAACAATGATTTTCTTTTCACCCATTGTCATTACAAGAGCTGCAAAACTACACGAACAGCTCTCATAACTATGAGGAATAGTGAAGGTACGGTGACTGAGATTTTTCAGTCCAAAGAACGAATGCTGTTTTGATGCTTGTTGATGCCAGGAAAATAGGACAGTGACATATTCTTATGCAGAGCTTATATAGAAAACAATGAGTGTGGGCGTTTTGAGGCGCTTTAGATGCTGCCGATGTGTGTTGGCCTTTACTCAAAAACTTTTAGAAACATATCTCTGCACTGCTGCAGTGAGTCCAATTTCAACATCTGTAGCTGAAATTGTTAGGCATATTGCATATTAGTTCTCTAACTCCATTCCTTCCCCTGAATGAGACACTAGAGCACCGAAAAGCAGCAGCAACTTGTATAGTCCCTGTAGATATTCAGGGCTCAAGTCTGACCTGTAACTGTAGTCCAACACATTAGAGAACCCACTTTGTTGTGGGAAAACACAGAACACATATTAATGAAGAAAATGCTTACACACGCTGAACTCTCACTGAGGCACTGTCCAAGCTGATGTACTGCTGAGCACTGATGATTTGGATTCACATCTACAGCCAGTTTACTGAAGGAAGGATTTTGATCAAAGCTTACATCATCAGACCTAGGAGTAATCTACAGAGGCAGCCAAAAAGAACAAGCAGTGGTTTTGGCTGAAAATAGAGGGTGCCAGCTGGCCCAAAGTAAAATCCATTAAAGATAGGAGTTACATAATGGCACAGATAAATAAAAAAAACCAACATGCATGCACAGACAACTAGTCACTGTACGTACTGTAAGTCTGCTCTTAGTGTCTTTTGTTGACTTGGTGGTTTGTTGGCAGAGATTTTGTTCTATAAAGATTTTTGTCTCACTGTGTGAATACTTGGTACTTTCAAAGCAAAATATTTGTAATGATCCACAATGAATATCCTTCCAATAGCTTTTATTATTAAGGCAAATGGAAGAGATGTTGCAAGATTGATAGCAAATCTATCAATCGTCTCCAGATTGCGCAGAACTCAGCTGCGAGACTCCAGAACCAGAACTAGAAGAAGTGATCATATTACACCTGTTCTTGCCTCTTTGCACTGGCTCCCAGTATGTTTCAGATGATCAGAAGATCTTACTACTGACTTTCACACACACTTTTACATGGTCTCTCTCGCAAGCTAACTGGTCTAGGCAGATGGCCGCCCACCTTGAGCCAGGTTCTGCTGGAGGTTTCTTCCTTCCTTTTAAAAAGAAGGAAGGGAGTTTTCCTCTCCACTGTCGATTAAATGCTTGCTCTAGGGCGACTTGATTGGTTTCTATATTAATTGGTCAAGTGTTATTGTGCTATAGTTCCTCCCTGTCCTACACTATTTATTTTGTGTTCTTCTTGTGATCATTCTGTCATTATTGTCCTTCTCTCTTGTTAAGCACTTTGTAACGAATGTTTTGAAAAGTGCTCTATAAATAAAGCTTATTATTATTATTAGATTTGCCCTGACTGAACCAACAGTAAAGAACAGCGTGCCTGTTCAGCATATCCTGCATCAGTAACAAAAATTAACTGACTTCTGATCAACATCCTTCTGTTATGTGACATGAGCAATATAATCAGACAAAAAATCCAAGACAATTTGCTGTACCAGAGCCACAACCAGCTTTAATACAAAAGTCCTGAAATGATCACTTATTACGGTGACATAACAGATGTCACAACCACTCACATCTGCATTGCGATGCATTTAAGAACTGAGTTTTTCCCCCTCTCCTATTTGCATTTTCAGAAAAACTCTCTCTCATTGTATTTTCTCTCACTGGACCAGTTTGTTGAATGTTGCACTACTGTCAGCTGCATTTGTGTTTAAATGTACAGCTAATGTGAAAGCTGTTATTATGGAAATCTAAAAACATTAGCCCTGTCGTTAATTAACATGAGAATGGGGGCCCTGCTGGCCTGTCACATTACAAAAATATATCTGTGATCTTTTTAAATGATTCAAAATTTTGTATATCCTGCTTTCAGAGCAAGCAGTGTTGAAACTGTGTCCATTGTGATGTCATGTTCAAACATGAAACTGATTATTTTATTTTATCTTTTTTAACCAGGTAGATATTAAGATTGTTCTTCTTCACTATGATGGGTGACCTGGCCTTTGCTTTGTGTTTTTTGAGCTTGGGGCCCTTCCAAACACAGATGACCTACACTCACCATTCAGAGTCTGTCCATACATAAGGATAAACCCACCTCTGCCCAGTGTTGCAATAAAGTTCACCTGGTGAGAGCAAGCAGGATGTTGGGAGTGATGACAAATTTGTGCAAAATACTAATACTTCCTCTTTAAAACGTTTGTACTTGTGTAAGCAAACATGAATTAAATGGCTTTAGGTGCTGATCCTGGATTACCGGTCTAATGGAGCTGATTGTCATCTGATTTCTGATCTGTCTATGAGCATGTTCATTTGAGTTGTTAATTATAAACAACATAATTAGAACTGGTAATAACAGTACCATTAATAAGATGTGGTGGAAAGAGTAGTATTAATACCCAGATATTGAACATAAAACATGATGAACAAGTTTTCAGTCTAGCACTGTCTGACATATAGGCCTCAGAGTGTCCTATTGGATAGGGTAAAAAATCATACATGTATTCTCAGTTAAAATTTGCAAAAGCAGAGAGGAAAAGTACAAATAGTGTGTGTGTGTGTGTGTGTGTGTGTGTGTGTGTGCGCGGATGTGTGCAATAAAGCTTGAAGAAAAGAAGGAATGCCTATTGAGGTCTATCTGACAGAATATAATTTAATGTAATCTAAGGTAATTCTGATAATAAAAGGTGAGAGTGTGTGAATAATTCCATCATTGAGTTTTAATACAGTCACCTTATTTTATGCTGATCTGCTGTAAGCATCAAACTTATCTACAATGTTGTTAACCGTATCTAGAACATAAGAACAAGGCACAGCAACTATATAGATATAGAATTTGTTCATTATGGCTCATTTTACAGAAACATCCTCTGGAGTTGGAGAAGATAGCTACATAGGTTACTGTGGTGATCTACCTTAGTTAGTCTTCTTCATAATATCAAAAAAAGCTATGGGTCTGGCTTTGTCACACAGACTGGAAAAGAAAATCACATTTCAGACCTTCCATTTATCCTTCTTATGAAATATGTTGTCATCAGAGATGGCAATTCTCCATTTAAAGGCAACAATTTGCTAATATTTTTGCAGCTAAGGCTGCCATAGAGATTAGAAAGAAAAAATTGACTTTTGAGTAAGCCACACATGAAAGAGTCATTGTTAACAGAGAGAAATTTTAAAATGGGTTTGGAAAACCTCCATGGGCAAACAGCAAAAACTACAGTGCCTTGATATGTTATTTAGACTGGTGTAAGTTATGAGAGCAAGTGACTGATTATCAGAGCTGATTAGGAAGCTGATAGTATATTTTATATGAAAAATACAAAATGAGGTGCTTTGAAATATATTCAAATGTCCATAGAAGACACCAGTGAGAAGCAGCAGTATTATTTATTACCTAGTAAAGTTCTCATTCTGCTGATATGTAATGCTGGATAGATGTTGTTCTCTTAACTGCACAAACTAGTTGTAAATGTCTTGTTTTGGGCTGATGAATAGCACGTGTTCATGTTCATGGTGATGACGTTTTGATTATTACCCTTATCAGTGCTGCTAAAATCGTTTCACTCGCAAAAATGTCAAACAAGAATTTCATGTCAAACGAGGAAGAATTTCACAGTGCAGAACTTCAAGTCTGGTTGAAATCTAAATGAAAGACTAAATGTTAGCAAATTGAACAGAATCACTAGTTGTTTACAAGGAGCCGCATACCTGTCAGTGTCAGAGCGGTCTCAGGGCTTAAAATCAGAAGCTTAAACCATCTTTTTAAAATAGAGTGTTCCATGACTAATATGTGAAGCAGTGAGGAGGACGACAGTCAGTGAGGTGTTAGAGTGTTAGAACAGAGGATCATTCTGGAATGGAACAAATGTAAGTCACTTCATACAGAATTAAATAAAGCTGTAGTCTTTCTCTAGCCCTGAGCGAAGTGCTTTCTTGCCTAAACCCAGCCCGACTTTGGTCTTGAACGTTGTTCTGTACAGTATATGCTCTTTATCCATAAACCGTGATGAAATAACCATACAAATCTATTTTTTAAAGTTATATAGTGTATATATTTTCTGTATCATATTGCTGCCTTAACAATGACCAGTAGTTGGATGGCCTATTGTGTTGTAGCACAGTAGTAGAAGCTGTAGAGGTATGCTGTAGTAATGAATGATTGTGATGATTTTGACTTGTTGAGTATAAACTGATAGATAGCCAAAATAAATTTGACAGATATAAATGATCTAACCATGCCAGTCTTTTGTCAGCCCATCACCAGCTAGCCAGTCATTGGAAACTATTTCTGTGCTGCTTATCTTTGCCATAATTATCCTTTCCAGCACAGTGCTCAGAAATGCTTTATTAATAATAAATTGTGCACCAAACCCTGAAAGATGTAGTTGTCAAAAGACCAATGGATTTACATGGCACAAGATGTAAATAGCGCAGGAGGTAGAGCAGGTCATTCGTAAGCAGAGTTGGTGGTTTGATTCCCTGGTTCTTATAACCCACATGCAGCATGCTCAGTGTGTGGTAGTTGAAAAATGGGAGGCAAACATTCTAACACGTGTTTTAAACAAAACATTTAACTGTCAGTTAAATCAGTAGCTTTCTTACACATATCTCCATCCTTCATAACCCCATTAACCATCGTGTACAGTACACCTATTGGCTGCTGATGAATCAGTTCATTGTCCTTTACAAACATTTTGATTGAAACTGTGGTAAATATTATCAGTGCAATGTCCACTTAAGTTACTGCAGCAATTCTCTGTAATGACTCTGATTAATGAAAAGATTATATGCCAGTCTTTGAAATGTGATGTGATCTTCACCCCAGTCACAAATAACAAACAATATTTCTAAGGTGATGAAACAAACGTAAACGTCGCAAATGTCTTTTAACATTAAATACACTAATTAAACATACAAAGGGAGGGTGGAAAAACTCTGTATTAAAAAGTGGATGAAACATCTTCGGCAGTAATAACCTTAGATGATGCAGAAATCCAGAAAATTGCTAGTAGTTTACTTACTTTAGTGAAAATGTGACTGAAGCTGCATAGACTCAAAATGTCTGCGTGCAGCCTTCCAAACAAGAATGCATCACTACACAATCAGCTGACAATATGCAGCATTTAGTCTGATGAGTTTTTCCTCACATTTGTTCCAGGCTTCTCCTGGAGGTGCTCTGAGAATACCTCTGTGTGGCAGCCTGCAGTTTGATTAGGGTGTTCTCACCTTCCTAAACAAATTGTGCCAGGGTGTAGATGTGCCAGAGCTTTATTCGATTGCAACATGGCAGGTGTGAAAGCAACTGCAGCTCCTCATAGACACTCGTCTTACAAATATACTAGAGAAAGGAAACTAAAAAAAAAGTTATACATTCTAGATCAAAGCCCAGAATTGGTGTCTGGAAACAACGTTAATTTAATAAAAATATGTTTCATATGTAAATGCTTCATAAGCAGCACAATTTTAAAATAGACTCCACTTTAAATGTCAAGTAGAGGTCATAGCAGCTTGACCCCTTGCGTTCGGTTGCTATTAAATAATAAAAAAATATTTTTCCTCTGAATCTGACAGTTTTTTGATACTACATGTCTCTTGCAACTTGCAAAGTAGTTTTACCTGATTAAGTCATTTCTATAAGAGAGATCCAGTTGTTTTTCTGAATTTGGCATTTGCTGCCTTCTCATAAAAATGAGGAGAAACTAAGCAACTAATGGCTAAATGAGATGCTGACCTACTCTCGCCTAATCTCTGGTGTGAAAAGGAAGAAATCTGAGGATACTAGAAGACAAATAACCTAGGAGCCTCTTTTGAAAGACAGTACTGATGCTTGTAAGACAGAACTGCTGGCAGTGCTGTACAGGTTAAGGTGAATTATCAGCACTATTTCAGAAGCAGCAGCTGTTTGGTTTGATTGTTGGCATCACTATTGAGGGATGCCATTTCTCATCAGCCGTTATTTCTTTTGCTATTTATGGCGTCTTTAAAGTGTTCTGCAGTAAAATCTGAGTTTCCCACTGGAATTTTCCAGGACACTGATAAGTATCAGCACCAGCAAAATTGGGTCACAGGGAAGTAGATGATTAATGGACAAAATACTTTGTGGACATTTTGTTGACAGTAGAACCATGATAGAGCCGGCTGACTGGAAGTCTGTTTAAAAGTTGCTGTCTGACAGAAACCAGACCAGCTTTGGCTAGAAGCGAATGAAAATTGCATCCAGGTTTTAATACCTTTTAAATTTCTAATTTGTTGTGTTGTTTTCCAGGATATTTAGTAAATTCTGTAATGTGGCAGTATAAAAGCCTTTAACATCGTATCTTGTAGCCCTTCTTTGCCTTTTGATCATATCCTGCACCCTGGAAAGGTCTGAACTCCAAATGAGGGATTCTTACTTGAGAGTAGGGAACCAGAATTAGGTCAAGTCTCCCACCCTTTGGTGTAGCATTAGTGCTTTAAGCCACCCTGATATATCTGACAGTTGTAGCACAAGCTGACAAACACAAATGAGCAATGCTATTTCCCTAAGCTCACAGTACAGGCGAAATGTTTCAACTTTTTCAATGCTGTTTTTCTCCTCATTTAAATGGAGTCTGAGCTTCAAACACACTATATATTCTCACTCAACTGATCCATCCAAACTGAGCACTGCAAATATTTCTTTTTGTAAGTGTTTGAAGAATGAATGTACAGTAGTTTGTGTGGTTTTGCTTCATTGATCTAAAACTGCAATGTGATTGTTTTAGATCTCACACAGGGGATTTGAAGCTCTTGAGGGCCTCTTCTAATGCTTTTGTAGGAAACTATCTAGTTGTCACATATTAAAAATCCCCTATATGGATGTTTATTATAGGGAAGGATGCCATTTTTATTTAATTAGGGTGGGTTATACTGTACAGTTCACAGTTTATAGATGCTCTTTCTTGCACTGAGATGAGAGTAAAATCTGGTGAGTGAATGGATTTATCCTCTTGTGACGTGCATGCACCCATCAGCATTTCTAGCTAAGAAAATTTAACTTTGTTTCAGCTTAAAATATTCTATTATTCAACATCTATTCAACATTTGCAGCTTGCTATATGCTGTGAAGGTTTGCATTTGTAGTTTGAAGGTATAAGCCTGGAGGATTTGGTAGCACATGATGAAGGGGTGAAGCTGTGCCTCAGTTGCCTCTTTTACTAATACTAAACTTGTACTAGTAGTGTAAGTCATTGCACTATAGCATGCAGTGTCATGATACTTAAGTGTGTAATGATATTTTCTTACAGCCCTGTTGACTAGTACCATCATGAGGTTACTGAAGGGATTATGATAAATTTCAACTGTATAACTTCCCAGAACTGCAAAAATGACTGAAGTCCCTTGATAAATGTTTAGTCATCTTGTGATGCAAACACTAGCATTTCTAACAAAGCACATTCATCTTAGGCTAATTTAAAAAGCATGCCATTTTCCATTTGTAACATTCTGCATGCTGTGCAGGTTTACCTTTGTAGGCCCTGCACAACTGTGAGCCACAAGATTAAAGTGTCAGAATTTGGTAGCAAATTGCTTGGAGACCAAGTGACAGTAAGGACGAGGAAACAGTGTACATTCTCATTAGTCACATTTTAGCACTTGGGCTATAATTTTGTTAAAGTGATTAAAGGGACCCTGGTTCACACCGGAGAATTGAGCTGTGTTGTGTTGAGCAGGGCCAGATAAAGCACATGAGAAAGGAAATTCAAAATGTTAAATGCAATGTACAGTGTACACTGTCTTAGCTCAGTGGGCTGGGTGGCAGCATTATTAATGCTTCCATTCATTTCACAGGGCTGTCGTTTTATTACCGCCACAATATGAGCTCAACTTTGGAATAAGATGCAGAAAGACTAAGTACATGTTCACGTATTAGAGGCTGTATGATAATGCACTGACCTTGCTACAGTCATTAATAATTTATGTTGTATTGTGTAAAAATCTCATTTATTTTTCATTTTGGTTGGCACTTAGCAGAGTGGGCCAGTTGTCATTGCTAGACAGTGCCAGGAACGAGCCAGGGGACCAGATGAGGCAGGAAAGCTTGAGTATATTCACTGTATCAAGCGCCAACTCAGAGTCTCAGCTGAAATAGTATGCTGGAGTGTGTGGCAATGCGTCATACTTGTACTATTTATTTATTGCATCTTGCTGAATCTTCATGAACAGTCTCATTTGTCACCTTGTATAAATATAGAAATGCAGTCTGAAGTGAGGCTTCAAGTTAAAAAATAAGCCTGCCCACACTGTCACATACCATTAAACTGTCATATATTGTCGATTATACTGTCATAGAAGAGAGTAAAAATGATTTATCTTTTGTACCCTAGGACCTGGAAACAAATACAGTGTGTCAGTGAGTTTGTATTAACATTACAATTGTTTCTCTAGCATCTGTAGTGAACTGGGGTTGTTATTTGATTTCCAGATGCAAAGTTGCTCTTCCAGTCTTAGACACATTCTACAGTTTTTACACATATAATGAACAGAGAGAGATAACGTGAGAAGTTTTACACATCCACAGCTAATAATACATATTTATGTGGAGCATGTAGAGTCTCACTCAAGACGCTCAAAGCACAGACAAGAGCCCACAGGAACACAGGAACTGCATACACCGTGTTGCTCATGTTGAATTTTGGTGTTCAGTCTTTAGAGTAGACGAGTTTCTGTCTCCACAGGCAGAGCCGTCTTCAGATGCCTGTCTTCCTGCTTCTTGGCTTCAAGTAGTATCCAGTTTTAGCTTTCTGACCTTGGAAGAAAACTCCTAAATTGTGGATTTGTCCATTTGCCCAACCTGTGGTGCCAAGATACTGGGCAGGTTTTTAGTGTTGTTCTAAGTTACAGAGTTAATGCTATTAATGAAGGGTCTGAGGGAGGCTCCTTTTTGTGTATTTTGGGAAGTCCATAAAAACAAGGTGTTGGCTCCTCATGGTACAGATCCCCAGTCAATAGGGTTTTCCCATTTCAAAGTGATTTAAGCAGGACATCACTTTGTTCTCTTTAGTTTCTCATAGGTGTGTTGTTCCTCCAAAACTTTTTTATGGTAATGTGTAGTGTTTAGAACAATAGTGCACCTGTCTTTTCTTTTCTTTTCATCCTACTTTCTCCAGGTAAACGTCTCTGTTGTCTGTTTTTAGTTTAGTTTTTAGTTTGCCTATCTTTGTCTTTGGGCTAGTGGTACTTTCCAGAAGAATCTGTGACTGCATCCAGTAGTGGCTTCGGAAGTGTCACATAGTTCCTGGTAAAGTTGGTCTATTCTGTATTTCAGGATGTCTGTGGTGAAGTGGACATGTCTTATCTTTTCATTAAGCAGCTGTTCTTGTGCCTTCTGAAGAATCTTGTCTGATCTATGACTCTTTACTGTGGATTTTAGGATCTGCTGTTTGAGATTAAAGCACTGTAGTTCCTGTAGTCTGCCAGTTTTCTTGCTGTCCTTTCATATTCCTGTACCAACTTCAGGGTTTCTGTGTAGCAATGTGTGTATGAATATCATCAGTCATTAAGGTTAACAACCCACTATAATGGGGGCAGGAGAGGTTGCAACTATTATATCTACTCACACCCTCTACTAATTAGGATAAGATAAACCTTTATTATAATTAACCACTGTCCACCTACCAAGCCTATTTATGGCAGGTGTGAAGAGAAACCAAGCAGGTAACTAACTTTCCTCTGACTGATGAAACTACTTGGATGAGTAGTAATACGTTTCGACCCACAAGAAAGTCCAGTTGCCGTGACTCAACAGATAACTTCACCCGGATGACTAAGAATCTTCATAGACATAAAGCTGACTAAAGCTACCTAGTGTTACTAAATGAAAATTTTGCATAAATACTTGTCTTCTTAGAGCATAGGCTAGTAGGTAATTCTAGTAATAGTTGTTGAAAAGATCAGTGACACCAATGATGGAGAACATTTGAGTCAAGTACACAGATTTGATATAAAACCATAGATAAAAAAAGTCTTACAGCGGGAGAGTCAAGTTTTTGCCCCATCACCAAATATAAACATCTGCATTTCCTGTAATTATGGTGTGTGCCCAGATTGCACTAATATTGCAGCACATTTTCTTTTTAATGTGATAGTGTCAAGTGTCACAGTACTCATGGCAACAGTCACAAATATCCACCCTCCCCTTCTCCCCCCTTGCTCACACTCTTGGTTGTGTGTATGTGTGTATGAATGTACCTCAGTGGTTATACTTCGTGATGGTTCTCTCCCCTGGGTCTTTGATTGTAAATAAGCTAAACTCATATTTGTGTGTGTGTGGGTGTGTGTGTGTGTGTGTGTGTGTGTGTGTAAGAAAATCAGCTGTGCTTGTCCTCCTGCTGCTCCCTCTCCGTCTCATCAGTTACAAACAGTGAAGTCATACCTTCCAAGGGACCTGTTTTTGTGCTATCTGCGATGATGTCACCACCAGCCAATCAACATGTAGTGTGGCTTGAGGTAGTGTATGTGTGCGTATGTGTCTGTGTGAGGGGATAGGATGTGGGTGGGGGGTTCACCACTGGGGAAAGCACACTTGCACATCAACTAATGAATCTACAGGCTTTCTCTGATACACACATCCTGGTATATGAGGGGGCTATACTGTGTGCAGAAATGATAGTCCTGTAATGATAATGTACCTAAAGATTTCATATTGTGCATTGTATTTCACACAGAGACTGCGATCGGTTGAAATGGTTAATATGTGCTGCACTTCTCAGCTCTCTAGGTATTTGATGATTTCACATTAGATCTGAGAGCTGTTATTATTCCATTAGTCTAACATTCACAATTAGGTGTAATTATAAGATAAACATCTTCTGTTTAGTGCAAAAACCAAGACAATTAGTTGCTTTTCATATTGACCTCAGTTCAAGGTGACTGTGGAGGCTTTCATTCTTCCTGCAGCCTCAGTGTGCCTTTGAAAACCTGCGCCGTCAAATCCACACTTATAATTTGGGTTAACGCTGTTGAGGATTTATGGATGGCCTTGAATGGATATTCAATTACTGCAGTATAATTAGTGTAGTCTGCTCCATACAAACCCATTCTGGTAAGAGCAAAAAGAAAAAAAAAAAAAGCAGAATTACATCCTTTTAGCAAGCTTGTAACTGACCATTTTCTTGTACAGTATCTCTAATGAGAGAAATGTTACTAGCTAGCATCCATCTCGCTGTGTCACAGTATAGATATAGATGAACCCTTGCTGTCAGTGATTTGCTTTGTCTTCCTCATTGTTTGTCCAAGCTCTTTTAGGACACGTTTTAAAAATTCACACTGTAGAACAACTGATAGGAAATCTTTTTACTCATTTATGATAAGTGTCACATCAACACAGTAAAATTCTTTGTCAGGAATATAGTGATGAATAATTTGGACCTTTGGGACCTTTTTTAATATATCACACCAACTCTCCTTTATGAAAAAGAAGTACATAAAGTATAATAGTAGTATACTTCTTTAAAACTAAAAATGAGCGAGTATACTTTAAGTATATTTTTATGTACTTATCAGAGGTAAACTGAAAGATTAACTGGATAAGGCTGGATCCTTGGTTCTGCCCTGGCTGAAATTTTGCGCTCAGAGCCTGTGTCTGGAAGAACTGGTTTTGAGCTGCCCGCTGCCCTCCTGCTGATGTATCTCTGAACCCATGTGAGGTTACATGAAGTAGGTGTCTGTCTACAAACTGTCAAACTTGTACAAACAAATAAACCTTTAGGAGGAATTATATGTATGCTATTAGGATATATTTTAATTTAAAACCTGAATGTCTGTTTGTGTTTGGACCTGTGTGATCCTGGATTCTGCATGTTTGCCAAGTAACATTTGGATACCACAGCTTGCCAGACATGAAAGCAATTGTAGCCCATACAGATTTAAAGATGCATATAGAGCTGGCAAGTTTTCTTCTGAACAGGTAGGACTAAGAGGGTAGTAGAGGGTGACATGAGGCATGAGTCATGTTTTGTGTTGTTTTTTGTTTTGCCCTGAATGCTACTAATCCCCATCAATGGTGTGTGTGTATGATTGTCTTGCATGTTTTAAGACTTCTTGCAGCAAAAAGGCAAAGAGAGCAGACAGAAAAGAGAGAGCGGGAGAGAGAGAGAGAGAGAGAGAGAGACAGAAAAGAGAGAGAGGGAGAGAGAGAGAGAGAGAGAGAGAGAGAGAGAGAGAGAGAGAGAGAGAGAGAAAGACAACAGGACTGTTAGGATCATGTTTAAAATAGTGGTCAGTTGATGTGTTTCTTAATACCTGATGATTTCGAGACCAGGGCAACTGATGGCTAATGGCTGTAATGCAGATATGTTGTTTTTCTATTTTTGCATCAGATAATATATTACAATTGAGACTCAAATGATGAACTGAAATGAGCATTTAATGAAATATGAAAATAAAGGGTTGCAGAAATACAGATGACCAACACTCTGTACTACGCCAGAAGGTCTCAGCAGCACTGCTGTGAGAAATAAATTACACTTGCGTATGGTAGATGGTTATGACGAGAAGAGAGTAAATGAGAGACACTATTAAAATCCAGCAAGCTGTATGTTTGTGGCATATTGTGGTGTATTCTTAATAATATGTTTAATGTAATATATATTTTCCTAATATTAGATTTTAAATATATTTCCTTGCTTGCAGTATTGCCTTGATTGTGATGAGGCTGCAGAAGAAACATCTTAACTGTATTTTCAGATGATGCTGCCAGTGTAGACTCCAGATGCTGGGATGAGCGCAAACGTCGACTGATGCCGATCAATTTAGAAATGTCAAATGATCTGCCACTAGCGCAAAATAAAGACAATGACAATTTGTTGGTAAATGATGAAAAATTGTCAGCCTCTTTTGGAAGGTAGTAACTCCAGAGTGTGTACTTTTGCAGCAGTGGGTGTTTGTTTTCAGGATAACAGGCTCAGCTGTGGCTGCGGTTTACATTAGCTTAGAAACTTATACAGTAATAGATTTGTTGTCGCCAAGTTTAATTGTGAGTTGCATTTTCAGTGTCCTTTGTCTGGCTACTTGTGTAAGCTTCTTTTATGGGGACGAAGGGTGGGTTGGTGGGGGATCCAGTATTTTGAATTTGGAGCATTACCTCTTTAAAATGCTCTGTGTCAGTGCTATATATTGTTCCCTTAAGTACAAATAAAGCCATTACTGCTAATTGTTTATAGCATAGGTTTCTAACCATCGCACTTTTCCTACATTTTTTCACCAGTATATCACCAACATTAGAAATCATGCTTCCCTTAGTTATTTGCAGAGGTCATAGATTAAATCTTTTTGATTTCTCGTATACACATCATCCAACAGTTTGCTTTTATCAATGACTGTCAAGAGAGGCAGAAGGCTATCGTGTTTGCAGAAGAAAAACCTATCTGCTTGCCTGGCTTCCTCACAGGCCACAGAGGGACGAGCAGTGAGTACATTTGATTAGCCATATCGACTGGTAAAATGCTACCACACCGGGTTTCCGCTCATAAAGCCAGGCTACATAGTAATTAGCCTGGGATCGATGTAGCTCTTCAGGAGCTACTGTAGCACACAGACACACATTCTCTAGGTTTGCTTTATCACTAAGCTAACAGATTGAATTCTTTTTGGGAAAATGTTAAGTTAGTAGCAAATATCAGGTGCATTACTGTCACATTAACTCAAGTTTTTGTCTGCCCACATTCTGTCACACAAATTAGATGAAGAGATTCTGCAGGAGATAAATCACATTCATGTGTCTGCAGGTGCTGTTAATCTTTCTTTCCTCAACCCACTGGCCTTGGCTCAGTATTGGATTTGTCATCCTGAGTGATAGAACTAGTAGCTTATCACACATTTGTGTTATCACTCAGAGACACTTGCTTCCTAGGTGAAATTCTGTTGCTTTCCGAAGACCATCTGCTATATTTCCTTTCTAATCAGTCATCTGAAATGAGTGGAATCAGTTTACCAGACACTGATTTCATTGTGGTATAGTCTAAAGCATCAGTCCCCAAATCGCAGATTCTGGTCCAAATCTGGATCCAGATCCAGCATCTATGCAGACCCTGAATTATAAAATAGTAAATGTTATTAATAAACCTTATTTTGATGAGATTTTTGAACAGGTGCTCGCCTGGTCAGCTTAGTAGTGGGTCCTTACAGTTATAGCATCTTTTCCCATTGGGTAAAAACAGTGTAGCAGAAGAGTGGGCATTAATGTTAGATCTTGAATAGATCCTGAAGACAGAGGTAACTGCTTAAATTCACAATAAAGCAAGTGGAAATCATAGACATATAACAAGTGAGAGAAACAGGTGACTTGCTCAAAGTGTGCAGCAATGAGTAAACACACAGTTATGCTTTTATTCACCATACAACAAATGCAGAAAAGCCACTAAACCTGTTCTGCTATGACTGCTGAAAAAACTGTTTCTGCAAACTGACATTTCTGCAAAAAGAACTCTTGTTTAGGCAATAACTTAATATTTACATCCTAAAAAGTATTCTTAAATCTGTTGATCCTTTTCATAAACTGGGATCATCAATCTATCCATCCATTATCCACACTGCATATGCTGTTAAAAGGTTGCAAGAGTCTCAAAACCAGTTTTTAACCTTTGTATTGTTTAAACATTCTCACAGTTCCACATCACTTCTGCCAATGAGATTTCATTCTGCTCATCTGAGGGATTGAACAGCCGTCCTCTGTCCTGCAGGCGACCACTGAATGTACATTAAGTCTATGTGTACTGTGTGACTAGAGGTTTCAATAAGGGGTTAATCTGTGCAAGTGCTTATGCAATTAGTGAAGTCAAAGCTAAGGGAAAAGCTTCTGTGTTTGAGTGGACTCTCAAAAGCAGATTACTGACGGTGGCTGCAAATTGTTTCCCCAGGTGCCCGCGGAGTGCGAGAGGAGCCTCAGTTTGTGACGGCACGCGCAGGAGAGAACGTCATCCTGGGATGCGACGTGTCTCGCCCCCTGAACGGCCAGCCCTATGTGGTGGAGTGGTTCAAGTATGGAATGCCCATCCCCTTCTTCATCAACTTTCGCTTCTACCCTCCTCATGTGGACCCGGAATATGCTGGTAAGATCTACAAAACAATTGTTTATATCTTGTGTTTCTTCTTGTGCTCACAGGTTGTCTTTTCAAACGTAACCATTTTACCATGAAATTGTAATGTTTCCTTAGAAAATGGACAGGCAGGGAAAACAGTGGACCCAAGTGCAGACAAACAGGCAGTCTGGCAGGTGCAAATTTTAACACAAAAATAGATTTCAGAATCCAAATTAGAAAACATGGGGAAAACTAACATGGAACAGGATATGAGATTGGGCAGCATTCAAAAAGACAGGTAAAAAATAATACTGAAACACCAGGAAGACATATTAGAGGTAAGAAAAGAAACTCAGCACTAAGGGGAAAAAAAAATCACTGGAAAGCAACACTGAAAGAAAAAGCTGCAGCACCAAAGTAGACAAAGTGTCACAGTGACTGGTTTATATAGTAGTAATACTGATTACAACTGAATACAAGTGTGTGTCAAGCAGCAAACTGAGGGCCACCGTCCTGCTTGCTTTCCAACCAACTCTGCACTTACAGCTTCTGTAAGATTGATAGAAAACAAAAAACAAACATGGCTGCAGTCCTTGAAGACTGGAGTGTGACACCTGTGCTCCAGTGAGACTGGTTTTCAAACTTCAATATGTATTGAAGGTCACTGCCACATCTCATTACAGTGGAAAATGTGGAGTGACCCTACCACACTTAACTACTGAAACCTCTGATATCTGTGGTATTAATGTTACTACTGCTGCTACTGTGCATCCTCATTCCTCCATGAACACCAGCACCCACCTACTCTTTCTTCTGAATCTTGCAGAACCCCAAAATGGAACCTCTTGCCCTCAACTTGTGCTTTGTGCTATATTTGTCAAACCAATGATACTGCGATTAAAACTGAGTGAGAGCTGCCCACACATCTGGATTAATAGAATTTTTTCTTCCGCTGTGTTTGGTCAAAGAATTTTACATAAAACTGTCACATTCTTGACAGTGCTTTCTTTGATCAGTGGTGCGCTTACTAGTGTGGACTGTAATAAATATGTTTACTAACAAACGTGGACAGCTTTAATAAGGTGACATTTCCTTTGGAGGCAGCAGCTTTTCCACCTCAGATTATTTATGTGTTGTGCTCAAGGTGAAGTTTATTGGAGGTGAGAGGGATTTTCCCCTTGCCTGCTTTTTATTTCCTTTTTTTCTGATCATTAAATTTCAGATCCTATACTCCCTTTTGGTATGCGTTTAATTCAAAGAGTTTTTATCATGCATTAATTCACATCATAATAAATTCAATGTAAATTTCACCAGAGCGAAGAGGAGTCAGTGCAAGTACTGTTTTAGATAATCTAAAGAGTGACATTCATTTCCCTTCTCAGTGTCATATGTAACTTTGTCTCCTAAAAATGACAACAATTACAATTACAACAATAGTAATAATGTTAAATGTACTTGTACTCATATAGGACAGTTATTTGTTGTTATAAGTAATTAAATGAATAAAGAGCTTAATTATTATGTATGATTTTGTAAAGAAACACCGATAATGCAAGGTTGCTAGAAGCTTGTTTCTTTGTTTCTCGTTTCTTTGTTACAGTAACAGCACTGATATTTTGTAATGACATCACAGAGCAGGATGTTGCAATAGTCCAGTTGACATTTAACAGTGTTCAATGAGGAACTGACTTTGAGATGCTTATACATGTAAGAAACAGAAAACAAAATTGAAACCTACACCTCATTTACATTTAGTTTTAAAATGTGTCAGATTGAGGTGGTCCAAAGCAGGAAGTGAATCCTATTTTGTACATAACAAGAATATTACTGGTTTAAAAAAACAATGTAGGACATGGTGGTTGATTTGGTGAGAGTATTCTGGACTGTGCAAATCAATCACCCCTGATGTGATAACATTCTAGATGCAACTGGCCCTCTCATGTTGACAGTCCAACTGTGTTTCTTATGTTAGCACAAGTGTCTCAGCTGTCAACTTTTATGAACAGGTTCCCACCTTCAGTGTGTTGGATGACACTGATACCAACTTTCTTTTAGTGCGGTATTACAGAACAAGATGTTTGCACGGTCACAGCTTACGTAAATATGTGTGTCATCTGCATTTAAATACATTTAAACTGTCATATAATTTTCTATAATTATTTTGAACAGAACCCATATAGTGTAATACATGAATGTGACTGTGAGCTGTAACGGTTGAATAAACCAGTGAGGTCCGTCTGTAGGTGTTCAGAGAGGGCATCTAAACGTTCATCAAAGGTCAACATCAAGGTTACTTTTATTTTCTCCCCCAATTGTTTCTCTGTCAAGTCGTCTGTGCTGTTGTGATGAGAAAATTTATCATTTCACCTTCTAGGAGACAAGACTGTGGACACTGTCTGTGCTGTCCCTTGTCTCTGTGTCACTTTTTATGCAATCTGTGATTAGAAGATATTACCAAGGCCGTTATTTAGTTTGCTATGTGTTAAGATTTATATCACCAATTCCCAGTATAGCAGGAGATACTTTCAGTATCTTAAAGTTTATTGTGTTAAAACATTTTTTCAGTTGAGTTTGGTGATTTGCCCTTACAGTATCTGTTATGTCCTAATGTCTCACATACAGTATACAGTAATATTCACTTTTAGTCTGTAATTATCAGTTTGGAGAAACTGCAGACATGGCATGTACTAATCTCCAGATCTGTCTGAAAGCCAGCTCATTGATTGGTCACTGTCTGCATCAGATACAGGAAATGTTTATTTCGCACCCCTTATCCCACTTGCTTGCTGCAGCAAGAACAAAACTAGGCAGACAAGATGGTGGCAAGAATACAGAAATTTTCTGTAATAGTAGTCTGTCTGCATCCTCAAGCAATGATTCATTTATTCATTCATCCACTTCAGGCAGATGATGAGTTTCCATAGTTGTGGTTACAGAATCCCTGCCATTATAAAAAAGAGAAGTAGTGTGGATTATGAATCTAATCCAGTGTCACTGTAGAAGGCAACCTTTACATAAATCACATCTCCAAAGTTTGAAAACAGATAGTTTTCAATCTTAGACATTAGAATTAGGCTGCTAACTTCCATTCAGCCTCAGCACTTTGTTTTGTAAATGAGTGTCTCTGTACAAGAGTCAATGGTTGTTTCTCTGGAGAATTCTCTCCATTCTGTTGGTCTTGTTGAACTACTGAAACACACAGTCCACTCACATTCATAGAGTCATGTTCTTATTCCAGGGTACATACAATAGCTTTGTCTAAGCTCATTACCAAGACAATGGCCAATTTCATTTTAGCTAGAATTAGCATTAATTGGAAACAGCTGATATAATCTGATAAACAAGACCAAGAGTCTATAGCTATGGCTTTGTGAGACTGTACATAGGCTCAGTAGTTTGTGGTGAAAACTACATATATATTTGAAAGTGCTATAATAATACTGCATATATGTACCTTGGCACCTGGTTTTTTCTAATGGAAAGACTGACTCACTCTGCAAAATCGTAATTCTTGGGACACATGAGCCCTAAGACCCACCTCAGGAGATGGATCAAAGAAACGAGTGAGGTGAGCACTGTACCAAAAAGCTTTAAAGCCAAACAAATTAACCAAAGTATTGAAAGTATGAATACATGACTGATTGATAGTACTAGAGAAAAAGTCATTAGTCACAAGTTATTACAGTTCTCTGAGGGAAACATGAATGTGTACACCAAATGTCAGTGCTGCCAATATCTGTAACTCACAACTAAAGTCATATGTAGCACTAGACAAGGGATTCCCAAAATAATTAGTAGTGAGGCTAACTCATAGAGCACAGTGACAGGGCTGTTCCTAAAGCAATGTCACCAGTGGAATAAAGACAATAATTCATATGAACTTAATGATTCTTGGTACTTTGCTGTTAGTTGTGTCAGCCATGTATTGGTGGATGGTATTGAAACTATGATATACAATAAGGAATGACTGATTCTAAGATTGGTTTCTGTGCTATTTTAAATAAATTGCTACATTTTCAGTTTTCCACTCCTAACAATGACCACATTTAAACTTGAGTCAGTCACAGATTCTCTCTTTGTTTCAAACTACAGCACTGAACTGTTTGTAGTTATACAGCTGGATGCAGGCTGGCCTCAACAATCTGACTGTGTTTCAGTGTGACGATTACATCATGGAATAGAGTCATAGGTTATGGTCAAAGCTGCAGAGACACATAGATGCTTACATTGTGCCCGGTTTAGATTTGGTCAAGGGTTGAGTGGAGCCAACCATATGGGCACTGTTTCTTAGATACCCATATGCCCTTCGTCCTCTCCATTAGAATAAGAGAACAAAGTCATTCTCTTATTCTAATAGAAGGGAAGAAGACAACATCCATGAGTGTAAAACATTTCCATGAGAAACTGTAGAGAGGAAGAGATGGACATACATTGATAGCCAGGAAGAAGGAAAGCAATATAAATTAAAGATGAAACTGAACAAAGAAGAAATAGAAAAGTAGGAGGGAGCGGTCCCAGATTACATTGTAGAATGGCCTCTATCATCATGGAGGATCTCTTAGCTGGTCTAGCAGAATTGTGGCATTTTGAAGTGACCTGCCCCAGCAGACATTTTCTGAAGCTAATGAATCTGCTTTGCCCTTCTTCTGTCAAAGTTATTCAGAATATTCTCTGATTTAAATCTAGCTCGCCCAGTTAAAAACTATTCATACAAAAACTGGAATCAAATAGATAAAGTGCAGGGTTCATTTTACAGAAGAGACAAATAAATGTAAAAGACATGTATGAGAATCCATACAAGCCACAGTGCATTAGCGAGGTAGCATTTCCTTTGATGTGCACTGTTGCAGTGTTACAACACCGTAGCAGCAAACACATGTGAAGTTGGTAACATACAGTAAGACCCAAGGCAAGTCCTCTTATGTTATCACAGTACATGCCAGTCATGAAGAGTGGAGCTCTGGGACACACTGCTATGTGTTGACTGCAGAAAGCTGATAGAAGAGACGAGAACTGAAGCTGCACTAACTGAATAAAACAAGATCCGAGGAACAGCTGGACGTGTGTCATAATTACTTCACTGAACAAAAGTCCTGCTGAGTGCTGCTTTCTGTTCTGCTCACTTGTAACATCACACAGTTCAGGCTTATACAGTGTACTGTATATTCCAACTATGAAGTTAACAGAAAAATAAGAGAAATTGATAAGCTACTATTATCATTTTAAAGCAGCCATAGATGACAAAAGAATTTCAGAAAATCAGACATCTAGTTTGTCCAAATTTTCCGCTCTCAATAAGGCCTAATAAGAGTTGTTTTGTTCACCTACTGCATGTGAACAGGTTTTGTCAGATCAGCTGGAGCGCTCCTCCGACGGCACCTTCACGTTCGATTCAGCAGCTTCTCTCGTGTCAACACCTTCGACAGCATTTTGTACACCCACTGTATGTTTAATTATCGTGTGCAAATTTGGTGTTAGATCAGCTATAAGAAACAGTTGGTGTGCAGATGACAGCATTCAGCTCAGCAGTGTCTCACCCCACCTACCATAGTGATATTTCCATAAAATGACAAACAAATAATCAAACAAAATAGTGATATAATTAGAGATGGTCAACATTTCTTTGAAGCTTTCTATATTAAAGCCTCTCTCCCTCCCTCCTCCAACATTTCATCTGCTTTTAGTGACAGATGTATTTGGCAACCAAACCCCCATACACATACTGTAGGAGCAGCTTAATTAGAAATAACAGCAGAAACACAAATATTGTTCCCATGACACCCTGTGGGTTCACCGTGGTCATTCTCTTCTGTTGAATGAATTCAATTATCTTTCTCCTCCATCTCTTTTTTAGTTATATTTATGGCAGACTGAATGCTGCATAGCAGGAAAAATCACTTTGCGTATGTTGCGTAAATTATTATTCTGGTTATGTCTTTTGAACATGTAAATGCATATTTTATCAGATTACAACCCATGTAAACAGTTAAATTGGAAAATTAACTCATAATAATTTCAGTCAAATCCTTTTATAGTGTTTTTGAGATCTGTTGATTGTTTGTTTGAATGAATCTTGTTTATTAGCTACAATCCTTTACATACTGTATACTGTCCAATAAAATCATCTTTACTGTATATACAGTCATATAAAAGTTAGCCTTAGATTATTTTTATTATGTTTTTGCCCAAAAAACATACAGTTACGTTTGGAGGTATTTGCAATGACCTCTATTTTCAGGGGCTCAATAGTATTTGGGCAAAGTGACATAATTATAAATATAATAATAGTTTTTAATATTTACAATACAAACCCTTTTCAGCCAATGGCTCCCTGAAATCTGGAGCCCATTGATATCACCAAGTCCTGACTTTTGTCCCAGCAGATTTGCTAGGCCATCTTCGGTTGCTGCTTGTTTGTGGGTCTTGTTTGTTTTCAGTAACTGAAAAGCTGCTTTGTTGGGTTGATAGACATTATCAAATATAGACAGTGTCTATATTTATGTTTTTTTCAGCGTAATGATGGCCTCATTCACTTGCATTGAGATCTCCTTGAATGTCATATTCCAGTCAATCAGCTGCTAGATGTCAACTCAGTAGCTGATATAACTCCAGATTTTTTATCTGCTTCATTTGTCTTGAAGTAATGAGGGAATGGACCGCACCTGGTCAGTTAACTTCTTGTCAGTGACTTTTCTAAATACTATTACTCGTACCAGTACCTGAAAGCAGCTTTCATTAGCTTTAGCATTAGCTTTCAACTAACAACAACAACAACAACTACAAGTCATGTATGGAGCTTTATTGGATTTGTAATTTAAATGGCAATTCAATAAAGCTCCCTCCTTGCCCCTGGGGGAGTTGTGGCTGTAGTCTTTGTTTTGGTTCATAGAAAGCCATCTAAAATTAATTATTTCACTTTTAACAAAAATAACAATACCACAAGTAAAAACCCTGTGTTCAGAACAGTACTTACATGTATAGCATATACATAACATGTATATGTTATGTACCTTTATTCTACCTTTGCATGGAGCACCTGGGACGATAAATCAATAAGGTATTTCTGATTCTGATTCTGATTAAGTAAAAGTACAAATACATTGCCTTGGTTAAAAAAAACAAAACAAAAAAAAAACCATGAACTGAGAACTAAGTACTTTATGCAACAGGCTCATTTCACAATGAATGTGATATTATTAGATTATAATTACTGATACATTATGGTGCTTACCACCATCAGTGTTGCAGCTAGTAACAACAGAGCTGCCTTTATTGACTTTTGATTATCATGTTTTGAATTTAATTATTGTATTTATAATTACATCACATACCACTGAGTAGCTTGTGAATAAATCAAAGTCTGATTATACTGTATTTTGTATCAATATCATTGTATCATTCAGATTCGAGTCAGTAAAGTTATCAAAGAAATGTAATGGAGTAAAAGTACAATATGCTGCTGCAAATTGAAATATTTAAGTAAAGTAGGAATACTTTATATTTGTACTTAAGTGCAGTACTTAAGTCAATGTACATAGTTATACTTATTTGTTATGCATTGACTGTCACAGTGTAAGTTATTTCACTTATGATTAAAAGAAATAATGTAGCTGATCTCATCCACATCACTGACCCCTGATCACACAGTTCAGTAGTTGTGACTTGGCTGCGATGTGAGACCTCTTCAAACTTGATTCATTACCCACAAAGTTCCCTGGTGATATGAAGAAATCCAGTTTCCCATTGATGATAATTTGGCGCATGCTGTAGTCACAGTGAGTCACTTTCTGTTCCCTAATGGTTTTCAGTTCGTCAACAAATACTAGGAGCTTTCACATATGCTGTCATTTCTGTTGGATAAATACATTTTCATAACAAATATCAATAACAGTTTGAAATGATAACTGTGTACTGCTGCGGGGTTTTGCACATCTTAATTTACCATTTTAAAAGGCTGCTTGTGACTTTCATGACGTTTGCCCACACTGGGGTTTGTATGTGTTGTAATGACATAATTGTTGTTGAAAGCAGTTAATGAAGTGTAACTAGAGAACAAAGGCAGAGAGTGTGCAGCGTTTTTTAAATGCTACCAATGTCCTTGAATTTACAGGAATCTGTAAAAATAGGTGGTGCACATATATATCTGTGTGTGTGTGTGTGTGTGTGTGTGTGTGTGTAGATTCTCACCACTACAGAAAAAGATTATTTTTGTCCATTGTATGTACGACTGTGATAGCTATGAGCTATTGTTAGTTATGGATGGCCCTTTAAGATATATACAGATAAATTGTGTACAGACACTGAGACATCTTCCAGACAACAGACAAGTTTAATTTTAAGTCATTAATATTGAGCTCATATCCTATTTCACCTCTAATTTTTACAGAACTTTTCACTCACATATAAAGCTCAGTGATACACTACTAGAAAACAAGTTGCCTTAGGTGGACGACATAGTAGAGTACAGTAAATAAATTTCATTATCTTAATTTCAGCCAATTTAACTAATTTTTTTCTTACGATGAGGGAGGTTTCTAGATTCATTAATCCTGGGTAGTTAAATGGCTGTGAAGTATGCAGTGCAGTCAAAAGTAGTCGAGCACCAACTTAACTGGAAACGTGCAAAACCAGTAAATGACAACCAAAACAAAAAAGATGACAACTATGCAGTAACACTACATTGTTAGGAAAGTTTCAGTAAACGAAACAGCATACTTTTTAATTAATTCATTTAGCTAATATAACTGCTGTTATGACAAGTATGATCCCAGGAAAAGTAATATGATGATGTGATGTTCACATATTTCAGTTTTTACCCTAGTTCTTTATTTTTTCCTGTTCACTGCTGCATTCAGACACCCTCTCAGTCATGCTCCTGCCACACATCCTTACCCTTCTGACCACGCCCCTGCTGCTCTGCTCCATTGACACACAAACACACACACACACTCTCTCTGTCTCTAATGATACCCCTCTGCCATTTTCATCGTCACACCATCATCAGTAAATATTAGCCCTGTTTATTCTACTGCTAATGCAAGTTTAGCTACTGACTAGGCTAACTGATCGTTGGAAAACACACCCCAATCTTTTTACAATGTTTTTGATTTTTCTTTTTTTTTATTTTCAGGGGTCAACAGTCAAACGTGGTTGTGATGAGAAAATAAGTTGTTCAGCCACATTAAAACCATGAGGTTTATTCTCCTCTAAATTGACTTAGTGTTTTAGAGTGGGGAATCCTGCAGCAGCTGCTGCTGCAGTACGCTCATCTCTGATGTTGTGCCAGTCTGTTGCATTTTATGAGAAGGAAATCCTGTTAGAATTCTAAGGAATCTAATTAGAATTTGCAGTTCATTTGAAACAATAGTATGAAAGAGTTTTATTGGTGGAAAGGCAATAGGTTGTACTAGGTATTTATGCAGTATATTTTAGGGTGAGGGGACGGCCCTTTGTCAGATGATATCCTGGTGGCCCAGACTGAACTCAGGAACTGTTTGGGGATTCATGTGGTACAGGGAGTGGAGGTTATAGGGTAAAAAATATGTCAGAATTTTAAATACCAGTGTCTGTTTCCAAGTCTTAGGAAGCACTGCTGCATTTTGTGTCTCCATAGGGAGTTTTGTAAAGTGTTGAGGAGTCTGATAAATGTCCTTAAGCAATGCCAGCATCAGTTCTGTGAGAAGACTCCGGGAGAAGTGAGTTTACCAGACCTCTCTAGCCTGCTCCTCATCTCTGCCTGAGGCCAGGTGACATTAGCTGCTACTTGAATAACACCCTTATATCTTCATTCAGCTATTTGTGGCTTTGTGGGAAAGGTAGTCACCACCAGACTGTGACAAAGAATGGAAGTTGTCACGGTTTGTTAATGGGATCCAGAAAAGACACTGAACACCAGAGATCAATTTAAGATGTTTCAATGAAAACTAAGAGAAGTGACTAGTGAATGGAAGATGGAAACTGGAGATGACAGACAGAGTGACAGACACCCTCCAACCGCAAGAGTTGCTCTGTTGTGAGATATACGGAAGAAAGAGCAGGTTGGTATATGGAGGCATTTCAAAGTATCAGGTAGGTATAAATATTCTGGAGGTTTTCTTACTGATGTTATTGGTGAGTATTATCTCATGGGAGTCAGACGAGTGTTAAGCAGTTCATTTACACCTGAAGTCATGGGACAATCCCAAGATGGTGAGATAGGTAGTCTGTGATCCACCCCAGTGTTGATGTAAACCAGCAATTCCTGCAGCTTTGCAGCAAGTAGGTGGGGGCTAAATTACATTTAGTCAGACACTTTAATCTAACATTACTTAAAGTGAGCTACAAAGCAAACAAATTGCTACAGTAAGTCAGGGTGAAGCACAGAGAAACATTATTTCAGTTTTATGAGATGTAAGTGATAGGGAAGAGCAGAGGATGCACATTTAAGTAGTTTGTTTGCTGCTGAGCTGAAGAGCTTTGCTTATTTTTGTTGTGTAGTGTAGGGACCGCCAGACAGTGGGGGAGAGGAATTGTATACCCAGATGAGGGTGTTCAGATAGGAGGGTGCTGTTGAGTTAACCACTATGCATCGCATGCTAGAGATTTGGACATGATGCATGCAGAGTACAGGTTGAGCAGAGGTGTGATATTGGCAAAAATATGGCATTTTGTCTCTAAGTAAGTAAACAATGTTGGGAAGAGGGGAAACCTTTAATTTTTGTGCCAGACTGTTGCAATATAAACAATACAAGTAGTTGTTGGACTTCGATATTTTTAGCCAGGCGGTGTGTGTGCAGTATCTTGGGTCTAGCATATACAGAAAATGTCACTGTTTTCACTGTTGCTGTTGAAATAATTCAATAAATTGAAAAATTACAAAAATAACACAAGAACTATAAGAACTCTCAGACTTTCTTTCTCTCTGACAATATTTGTTTGCAGCATTCAGGCATATGAGGAATTACCTCTGTGAAAGCAGAGAAGTTGTTCTTGCCTTCGATAGATTGTTGTCAGAGGTGTGAATATTGGCCAAAACGGGAGAGTGTGAACACAATTTACTGACAACAACAGAGAGTTTCTGTGTTAACTGACAAACAGGGTTAACCTTAGAAGGCACAGAGCATGGAGGCCACGTCAGCAAGAGGTAATAAAAATAACATATGTCATTATCAGTGCTGTGCCCCTGTGTATATACTGCCTGACATTTTGTGGAGCAGTGCTTGCAGTGTGTATTAAATATTAAGAAAATTTAAAATGTCATCAGTCTTGCCTATTTGCCTCATTTCTGTTTTGAGTGCACATTAAGTCTTTCAGTTTCAGCTGGTGATTCCACAAATCATGTAGCAGATTACTTAAATACATTCATACATATTTTTAAGGTGTCCCTGAAAATAACTGTTGTACTGAGTTGATCTTGTGAAATATTTGTTTCATGAATTATTTAGTGACAGTTTTCACCATTCAGCTGGCAGGATGAATCTCAATTTTGTACAAAAATGAAGTACTGTGCAAATACAAGTGTTGTAACCCACTGATGATTATACACAGAACAACGTGCAGACAATTTCACACAACACTTTTTATACAGTTCATTCAACATTATTTAAAATTAGAGAAGGGAACAAATACATTATTTGGCAACGACCTAATAATATGCTCTGAAACAGATACAACAGCATCCTACACATATGCACGGCTACACAGTTTTTACACTGGTGGATTTTAAATAGTGTTGTTCACAGATGACAACTATGCGCACATACTGTATGTTTCCTTATAACTTTAGACAGAATAATAATTGTGATCAGACTTTTTCCTCCCGTAAGGGGTTCAGCACATGACATTTTTACATTCTGCTCCTACAGTATGTTCCCGCCCTGTCTCCTAAAAGTCATGTTTTTGTATGCAGCTAAACTGGAAACACAATTATACTTTTGCAGCTAATGTAATCTTATGGTTTTATTGATTTAGTAGGAGATTTTTTTGAATGAACGAGACACTACATTTGGTAATGGAAGGCAAGTTGTTGGAGGAAGGAGGAAGAAACATCAGTTTGACTGACATACTACAGAGGGGATTTAGGAGAGCGAACAAAAAGTTAGTCAGGAATACTCAAAAAATGGAGAGTGAGGGGATTAATGACAGAAAGCTAGGCTTTGATAATGCTGACGGCATAAGCCAGCATGTGCTCCCTGAAAGCCCTTTGTTTAGCCCTTATTGCCAGTCACCATCTGTTATGAGCCAGTTGCCAGATTGCTCAGAGCAACATCATCAATCCCCTTCTTTCAGCTTTTGATCTGTAAAAGTAAAATACGGCTATTCCTGACTCTGTACTCACAGAGTCAGAAGCCAGTATCTGTTATGACGGATTGTGGCCGCCATGTAACCCTGAGGGTTCTCTGTTGACATGTTGGCCACTTCCCACTCCTGAAAGGAAGTAATGACCCGTCCTTGCCTCAGTGCATCTCCAAAATAGACCGTAACACATGGACGAGGACATCTGTGTTGCATTGAGGCCTAAGCGACACATTTCACTCTGCATATACAGTACAACTACTGTTGGTTTCCTGCTTTGATGTTGTATAGCACATTAGCAGTCTTGCAGTGTTTGAAGCAGGTCTCATGCACTGTGATGTTACCCTGAGACGCCCACGCTAACACACCACAGTGCGCTCTCTGATACCTGCATATTTATATCTGAACTGTTCAAAGGTTGAGTCTCTCTTTAACATTCATCTGGCGTTTTCTCGTCTCTTCCCTCTGATCGTTCGCCCCTCACCTGCTCCTTCCTTTCCTTCATTTCTTTCATTAAATTCAATCCACCCTCTTGTCTGTCTCACCTCTCCCTGTCCTCTCCTGCTGACACCTCATCTCTGTCTCTCTCTGTCTTTCTCTCTCGGCCAGGCCGGGCCTTTCTGCACGGCAAGTCCTCCCTGCGGATAGAGAATGTGCGTTCAGACGACCAAGGCTGGTATGAGTGTAAGGTGCTGATGCTGGAACAACAGTATGACACCTTCCACAATGGCAGCTGGGTTCATCTAACCGTCAATGGTAAGAGTCATCAACATGTATTATTGAGACTGTTCAATATACTGTGAAATAAAATACAATGGTGGAGAAACAATTTGTATAATATGTACTGCATACTGTGTGGACATATTTTATGAGACATTAGATGCCCTTATGAACACTGACATAGGTTGTACCGGAGACTCGTTCTTCTAACCAATGAAATATTTCTGCTTGAATTGTTCATTTTAATTAATAATAACTAAAACCTGAAGGGATGTGTTAACAACTAAAGAGTGTAAAGGAGCAGGTAAAGGGGTTCTGGGTGGAGCAGAGTGGTTTTGGTCTCATGCTGCAGTATTACTACCTTTAGTGGGATACTGCAGCTTTACATGTATTAAATCTTTCAGACTTTTTAGAGGGAAATTCCGTCTTTGTGCTTTTCTTCTGAGTTACAGTGTTAAATAGGAGGAATTTGTGCTAAAAATGCTGCAACTTTTGAAGATTTTTGTTTTATTTGATTTATTAATAATAACACTGAAGACTTATATTGTGTTTAGATAAACATTTGTATATACTGTAGTTTTACATAGATGGAGCACTGTAGAATCTGGCCCCTTTCACTTACAGGGGAAGCATCTTTTGGAGAGATCTCTGAAAGGCCAATAATAACACAAGGAATGATTACAGCAAATAAAACCTGTTTCAGTGTTCATATGGAAACCTGGCTGTTGTTCTGGGACACATTTAAAAAAACTTAAAAAAAAGCCTGTGTGCTTTTTTGTGTTTTGCGTGGGTCTTTTCTGGGTAATGTCCAAAGACAGGTTAGGTTAATTGGTGACTCTAAACCTGTATGTGTCATCCCAGTGATGGACTGGCGACCTGTCCAGGGTGTACCCTGCCTTTTGCCCCATAACAGCTGTGATATGCTCCAGCACTCTTGCAGCCCTTGAGAGGACAAGCGGTTAGGATAATGGTTAGATGGACATATAATTTAATAATAACAGCAAAAACTAGTAAGGAATTTTAAGGATTGTGTACACCTCAACATGTGCATATACTGTAGCAAACACAGCGGTACAGACAACTGAGAGTCCAAACAGCTTTGAATAGCTGATAATTAATTTCATATTTTTCTATCTAATTGACCTAAAGGAGCAGCAGGCTAGCACATACAGTATAACAAAGAATGGAATATCATGGCAAAGAAAAATTAATGAATGCCTTTCAGGAGTGAGTAGGCTAAGGCAGAATGTTTAAAATGAACAAAACTAAATTATTTTGTGCCTGATTCCCAGCACATCAGTAACACATGCACACCTGCACCAGAAGTGGGGGGAAGACAGTGGGGAGACACTACTGGTCCAATTATCAATGGTGCTGTCTACCTCTGAGCTTGTAGTCTGCTCTGCTTTTGTCATTCTCACTTATTTTAAAATATCTCATTGACATTTCTCCACCTTCGCTACCCGCTCACCAGCACATTCCTAACTTTTATAGAAACTGTGTGTTAAGCAGACTAGACCAAATAATTATAGTAAGTGCCATTAGTCCTAGTGCAAACAAGTGTTTATCCATTATCCTAATCAGCTGATACTATAAGGAGCACCATCATAGCTTAGAGGCTAAGACACTGATTATAAAGCACAGTATGCCTGCTTCAAGTCCATTGTTGAATCTCTTAACCGCTAAGTCTTAAAATGGCCATAAAATCATAAAAACTGTTCAGCTGTAAAAGGTAAAAAAATATAATAATATAATGAGTTTACAATGACATCACCCAGAAAAGTGCAAACTGTTTTTTTTTCAAGTGGAAATACTGTTAATAAATCCTGAACTACTGTCCAGAAACCACAAGAGTAAAGGGATCATTAAAAAGATTATTGTTTGTTGCTTATGGCATCAGAATAACCACATGCTGTCATATCTTGACATTGACTGACAAAGCTTTCCCTGAGGAAAATCACTCTAGTCACTGATATTGTCTGTAGAGAAGACACCAGGCAAACACCTGAGTGTAAAATTAGTAACCCACACTAAAGTGTAAACACTCACAGGACTGTCTCACAGATATATTCTCCCCTTCACTTGGCAGCTCAAGCATTCATGGAATCACTTAATCAGACAGCATATGATGATGCTAGTTGCCATAGTAACAGACACACCACAGACCCCACCTCCCCCTCATGGTCACGGAGCATTAGCTCAGTTTCATCAGCATTGCTCTTGTTCTGTTTGACTTCTTCTGTTTCTCCTTTCTCTCCCAGAAGTGTTTAAAGGCCTGAGGCTTCATCCTCTGCCTCTCGTCTAGTTCTGTCTTTGTGTGCATTACTTGTCCACCGTCCTTCAGTGTCTGAACTGTGTACTGTTGTACTGTTGCTGACTGAGTCGCTAGTTCTACAAAAATGTTTAGGTCCACTGTGGTGAGTGATTATTGTTGAAGCTATTGGGAATAAAATGAGACTGGAAATAGCAGTGAAAATCCTCACTAATACTTTTCTTTAATGATGAGCTAAAATTAAGTACAACACATATAGTCTATAACATATGTGCAGTTGTTTGACTTGTCTTTGCTGAATGGCTGATATTAGCATGTGTGCATGCAGTCAGTGGAGCTGGGTCCTGACAACTCAACAGTGAGAGTCTCTGAGGTGATACAAATTCACACAGAGGGCAGGAGGTGGCATGGGAACACCCTGTATGACAGCAGGGTGCTGCTTTTCCAGTTGCTGATGTCATCCAGATACAGTGCAACAATAAAACACTCCCACCTCTGCCTGTGTGGCATTAAGAAGCGGTCCAGGCTGGATGTCTGGTTTAGCAGTACTGGTGGTGTGTTCAGCATCATGGCAAGTGTTAGAAGTTGGGTGGGTGTCTGCATCAGTGCCTGAAGTCATAGTACCTTCACTGTCAAGTGATCCTAGAGCTGGAAAGCTCAATCTGTAAAACAGAATTTTTTTTCTGAGCATCACAAACCCTGTGAACCAACTTTATTATTATTAATTTTTATAATTTCTTCCATTTGGAATCTCTGGAAAAGGCATATTTTATCTCCATTTATGTGTATTGGGAATCAGGGGGCACACTGGAGGAGGATGCTGGTGGGCCTTCTGTACAGGCCCAAAGATGTGAAAGCATGGTTATCATTCTGGTAAATTTTAAGGCTGGAATTCAAAAGAACATTTTAAGCACAATGCAACAGTATGATGGTTATATACTCTATATTCTTTTCTCAGTTTTACATTAGAACAACTAGAAACACAAAAAGTGTTTTTTTGCCGATATCTTTTTTTATATGTTGTGTTTTTTAAAACTGCACATATTTCCCTTTTTTTTCAAATATATAAACTATGTGGTCATACAGTAATAGTATTGCACCACAGCTGCTGTATAAACAGATAGATAGATAGATGTTTTTGTTTGTTTTTTGCAAAGTGGGCGATGCGCTAATGTCAAAAATTGTATTTGGCACACCTTTAATAGGCACCATGTTTTCACCTACAAACCAATTCTTAATAATACATGATTATACATCAGAGAAACAACAAGGAGAGTTCAGTAGGGTTCAGTGGCAATTTTTTCAAACATAGCTTTAAAGAACTTATTACTTAAGATTACATATTAAAGGAATAAAAGTAACAAATTTTTACTTGTACCTAAATATTTTTTATAGTGTAATGAGCCAAGCTGCTGTGTGATTTACTGAGCATGTACATGCATATTTTCTAAACGTAGTATTCAGAAGATGAATGATCAAGCCTTAAGAGCTTTTGTGAAAAAAAAAACCGCTCACTTCATATGAGGTTTAATTTGATCTATGAGATATCATCCACAGCGGGTGAATCTGCACAAGCTTCACATCCATGGTGAATACAGTACTGGCAGGTAGTAGATATTATACAATCACAATAAAACAATAACCACCATACACCATAAGCTTGTATTCTTCAGTGATGAAGCTGAGACTCCAAGTATATCTGTCAACAGTTACAGTAACTCTGTTACCTGAGCATCAGTAGCCTACAGTAAGTGAACTGAGTTTAAAGTGTAGCTCATATCAGCCACAGAAACTTTAAAGTCAGGGGCCTGATACATATTCATGCGGGATGAATCTCCAGCAGAGCAGTCCTCTATTTATACTGTGCGATTTGTCAGACATCAGTGTTTGTCAGTGATTAGTCCGTGCACTTTAGCTGTCAGCCGTGTTGGCAGGCATACTAATGCATGTTGGTGAGATGCACATACTAGGTTGTAGGAGACAGTGCTATATAACACTTTTCCTTTACAAACCCCCTCAAACTCTTTCTGGACAGAGTGTGAGAGGGAAACAGGCTGAGCAGGAAGTCAGGCCATGTTACCAGACCTGGTATTTTTTTAACTCATTCATCATCTCTTGTTTTCTTCTTATTGCTGTTGTTAGCCCTGTACAGTTTTTACTTGTAGCAACACTAACTTTACACAATGCAATGAGAAGTATCCCACATTCTTGCCTTCTTGGGACATTGCTGTCTACTTTTGTTCTCCTAAGATGATTTAACATCCTACTGTACCACATTCTTTCTCATAGCGCAGGCCTCAGTCCAACAATGAGAGATGCCAAAGAAGGTTCATATCTTGCAGGGTTAGTCTTCAGCTGCTCCCTTGAAATAACTTCAGCTCGCCCTTTTGCTTACCGTCCATGTATTCTGCAGCAGAACCCTGCAGTGGCTGTATCCTGCCCTGTTCTCTTTTTTTACTCCTCCTTGATGTCCCTCATGTGATAGCAGAGATATGTGCACCAAACTACAATAACTAACCTCTGACATGACAAGTCCTGTTGCTGCTACTTTATATTAATAGCTTCCCCCTGGCAAAGTAGTGGATTTTATTTTTTATTTTGAAGAAGCCATGTGAAAAACATAATTAAACACATCATGTGTCTGGCATGATGATGTAATTTTTAGTCATCGTTATGTAATGGAATGCTGATGACAAACCAATGTCAGTATGTTAACAACTTTTATACAGTACAGTACACAGAGAGTTTCTTCTAAGCTAGTGCCAGCATGGGTAACGCTAACATTTTATTGCCTGTCACATTTTACACTTCTAATAATAAGACAGTGGTGTTCTGACTCCAGGATGGTAATCACTGCTGTGGTAGATTTATATACTTACTTATACTTACTTATAATTATATACTTATACTTACTTTATACACTTACACTTACTTCATACACTTAATTATATGACTTATAATCACAGTCACCCTGCACACAAGATGTTGGCAACAATGGCTAACTCCAGTTTGGACACATATTATGTCGCTCATATCATATTTTTCCAAAATTCTTCTTATCAGTGTGTCTCAGAACAAGCTTTTAATGCTTAGTTTTAATGCTACGGTACAGAATGTCTATTCCCAATGTTCCTCTTTAGTCAGCCTGTCGATGCTTCTCAGCATTAAGTATTAAGTGCGATGCGAAAAGTTGATTTTTTTTAACTTTTTTTAAAAGAAGATTGGGGTTGTGTTCTCCAGCTGGTGAAACCCTGTGTGGTGGCTTAGTTGCCACTGCTTTAATATGCTCCAGGTCATTCATATTCACCATTATGCTTCTAAAGTATGTTTCTTTAGAAGTATCAGATGATCTTTGGTAAAAAACTGCAACTTATGTCAAAGAATTCACACTACAGTTTTCAAATGACCTGTGTTTGATAACAACATACTGTATTTTGTGAATTCAATGCTTTTTGGAAAATGGAATCAGTTATTGGGAGTCAATGTGTCCTTGAGCTACACTGGATGTAGGAATGCTGCAAAAATATTGTCTGCACACATTTGTAGTTCACATGACAACAGTGTAACTTTAGAAAAAGGTCAGTGTGAGTGAGTTTCAAGGTTCTGCAAGCTGATTTACATAGTCTGTTGAAATGGTTTTCATGCCTTTTTTTTCAGTCCTTGATGCTTTATGTTTTCATCAGTTCCAAAAAAGCATTGAATGAAGTAATCATCAAGGAAACGGATGAGTCTTGGCTAATAGTTGTTTTCTAACACAGTGGCAAAAAGGGAACTACTTGCAGCATAAAATATGACCTCATCTTCATCAAAGTAAAAAGAAAATTGAAAATATTGTGCATGTTTATAAGCTGTAATAGTGGAAAAAGTAAGTGAAACAGTAAAGTATGGTGGACAGACTTGAATAATTTGGAGCTGCTTTGCTGCCTGTTGACCATCACGAAGGGGGAGATGAATTCCTAAGTTTATCAACATATCTTACATAATGTCAGGGTAGCTGTTTAGGAGGAGATGGGTGATGCAGCAGGACAGTGAACATTAACAATAAAGTCAATCTACTACAGACACAAAATTGACCATCTGGGTGTGTTCAATAAAGACATGAAAGGTCATGACTGTTTGTGTTTTATAAGCTTAGAAACATTGTATTTGTTGATATATGTGAAGATCAGATCACCTTTTATGAACCGTTTTATTCAGAAAACCATGATAACCAATTGCAAATATTTCACATACCTCAATGAAATCCCTACAAAATTGCTGATTTCTTCCTTTTACCCAAAGTGTACACAAAATTTCCAAACTGGTGAAGTGCAGAGTTGGATCTCTGTCATTGTTACCATCACTGTGGTTTGGTAAAGCATGTGGTGTAGAATTAGCACTATGGCCTTGGCTTATGGTTGCAGATGGAATGACATGTTAGCCATTGAGAGGCTTCAGGATTACACATGTAAGCAGATCAGCTTCAGTCCTAAGGTGATTAGATTGAGAATATCAAAACGGGAATTATGACTGAACAAAATCTGTAATGAATCGCAGGCAGCGTCAGCTTTTGTGTGGATAGAATGGGGTTGTTTTGGGGGGTGGGGCAGAAACGACAGCTTACATATGTTTTGGTAGAAATGTCAATTGTCTTGTATGATCATCCCTCTTCATAATCTAGACAGCCTCTGGGGTAAAGAGGATTTTGAAAAAAAAAAAAAAAAAGGGTTTTACGAAACGCAGCATGTTTGACACATCTTCACAAAACCCTGAAATGTGAGGTAACATTTTTTGCAGTTTATCTTGTTCACATCAATTAGTCATTAAAACATACATGTTAGTCCATCTGTGTTATAAAAGATGACACTTAGACTTAGAATTGGTAAAACTAGACCCCAATTCAAATTTTAAGAATGTTATGTTCTTGAAAGCACAAGTTGTCCTGATTATTAAAATAATTCCATTACTACTACAAAAACTGTCAAACTCATGTGTCCCTCTGCGACAGAGAGACTCGACAGGTTTTTATGTGTGTCTCTTATTCACAAAGAAACATGTAAATGCATGGGCCATCGGTAAAATCATTCATGTTTTGTCTTCTTTTGCTGGAGCACAGCTAAAATCCTAGACTCTATCTGACACGTGCAACCAACCATATAGCAAAGGCAAAGACAGGTAAAGGTTTACACACATGTATTATTTGTGCTCTCTTGGTAACTTGTTTGATTAGCCAGTCTTCTGCTATTATATACACTTGGCTGCTCCCTGACAAGAGGAATTACAATAGTCTCTGCTTCTGTGTTACGGCTTTTATTTAGTTTTATATCCTAGCATGCTGACTACTGTATTTTCAGGTGGCATTACAGTCTTAATCTATTTCTCTAAATTGTGCCCTTCAGTTAATTTTACATCTGCACATATGTATAAATTGCCAAGGTGAAATTTGGACTAGTTTGGAATTCCTATCATAACATTATAAACATGATAAGACAGCTGATACTTTTTCTGGAAATGATTGGAAAATGGAACAGAAAGAGAACTTAACATAATGAAACAGTCTTCTCATTAGTTTTATGCTTCTGTGTGTTCAAACTACTGACACCCTAAATCCAATCTGTGTGCTAAACAGGTTTATACTTCAACCCACTTAGAATTTCTTGTTGTTCTTGAAATTATTACTAAATTAAATGATTATTTAGTCCAACATTCTGTTCACACTGGATAAATGAGATGCTACTACTTTTAAACCACTGGATGCTGTTTATCACAGTGCCATTCAGTTTATTACAGCTGGTACCTGTTGTACTCATGTGCATGCTGCGACTAATAACAGGAAAGTGGGACTCTTAAGTTTGTTATAAATTTTTAAATTTGTGTATTTTAGCTATTTCTTCTTATCAATACATGTCCTGCCCCACTAGAAAGAAGAAGACACTGGTCTGCTCCTATAATTTAATAAAAGAAACATATAAATCTGCCTGTCTTTCTCTTCTGGGTTCGACCAGTCACAACTGTGTGTACTGTACCGCTGCCTATCATACATGGTTATAGGGGGGTAAGGTGACCACTAAGTTAACAATGGCCTTCACACGCCACTGTTGTGGCCCACCTGTCCACTCTTCCTTACGTTTTTTCTGGGGTTTTTCCTCATCTGATTAGATGGTCTAAGGACAGAGGGTGTTTTTGTTGTACAGATTGTAAATCCCACTGAGGCAAACTGGTGTTTCACTGATTCTTGCAAAAGAAATCTTGAGCTCATTCAGGTTTTCCTCATTAAATAAAGCTTAACTACCTTGATCAACTTGATATAAACATACATCACCATTTTCTTGGGCCATTTTGAGAACAGATAAACTCTCAGTGCAAACATATAAATTGGAACAGCAGTGAAGTTCAAGCTTCAGGAGACAGATTTTACACATTCTACCATTTATGTTTATCAAGTGTCAAACATATGAAGAGTCACTGCAGTCTCTCAGTTACATTCATTTATTCATTCATCTTCTGAACCGCTTAGTCCCCGCAGGGGTCACGGGCGTGCTGGAGCCTCTCCCAGCCAGCATACGGACGAGAGGTGGGGTAGTCTTCTTTATAGTCTATCAGCAACCACAATATATCAGTATAATATGAATAAGCATTTTGTTATATATGTTAGGACAGCTGGATAAAGCTGTCAGTACAGTCTCATATTCATTTTTTAAAACGTAGCCCAAGGCTAAGAGTAATGCTTACTCATGTTAGAGAGGCAGTGGCTAATTAATCGTTAAGGATTAATAAGGACTATGCAAAAAAAGTAATAGTAATAGACTGAGCCAGCAAAGCATGTGTGTAAAGTATCAAGCTTAGCTCAGTGCTAACCAATGAATTTAATGATTACAACTGAAGATATCAAAACCATGACATAAGTGACATAGTAGTGTGCAAAAAAAGCAAAGGAAAGTGCATTATGTTTTTATTTTTCACCTTCTCAAAGAAGCCACTTTTGCTTTGATAAAAATGTTGCAAACTCTTGGCAGTCTCACAACCAATTTCATAGCTACATGGAATGTCTTTTTAATACTCTGGAAGGAGTTTCCCACAAATTCTGAGCTCTTGCTAGCTGCTTTTCCTTCACTCCGTGATCCAACAAATTCCAAACCATCTCAGTTGGGTTTAGTTCGATTGGGTGGTTGTGGTGAACGGATCAGCTCAACTGATGCAGAACCCCCTCACTCTCCTCCTTGGTCACACAGCCATTACAAAGCCTGGAGGAGTGTTGAGTTTTTGGCCTGTTGAAAACCAAATGTTAATCCCACTAACTGGATTGAATGGCATGCTGCTGCTTATTGCCTCTTCCATGCTGGCCCTTTATTGCATTATTTTTCAGTTTTGATCAGTATTTATCTGCAGTGTAGGATACAAAGATAAACCACGCTAATGCAACAAATTAAAACAAGCAATGACTTCTGTTTTGAATTCTGTTCCTTGTTCTACCTCTGCTTGATCCTATCGAAATGTTTTTAAAACATCCTTATTTTTTTTGGTTTTTTTTGCTATCCACACTTCTCCCTTTCCTGACTCCTCAGCCCCCCCCACGTTCACAGATACACCACCTCAGTACGTCGAGGCCAAGGATGGGGGAAGCATTACTTTGACCTGCACGGCTTTCGGCAACCCCAAACCTTCAGTCAGTTGGCTGCGGGAAGGCAACCTCCTGGTCAGCAGTGCCAAGTACAAGGTAAATATCTGTTATCTGTTACAAATATCTGTGCTGCGGTTTTGTAGTAATGGTTTGCATGCAGGCATTAATGCATGAGCCACAGGTATTCATAAGTAAAGCAAGCAACATGGTATATTAGTAGTTAAATCAGAAATCTTTTATAAAACATAACATAATTAATCAGAGTCACAAGAGAGTTGTACCAGAAAACTCTGAGATTACATACACAAAATTCATTGTTATATCAGACTAGATGGTGAAAAACAACCTTTTAGTGATGTTAATCCCTAAACCTTCTAGGAACAACACAAAATGAACGACAGACCAGTGTCACGCCAGAAATTAGCCTGCAGAAGACCCCAACTTGGAGGGAATCACAATACTCACCTTGATACACTGAGACTTTTTCAGTAAAGATATGCTGAATCCTGAGTAAACATTGATATGCAGGAGTTGAGTGTGGGTTGGATGGTCTTCAAGTGATGAAATAACAGACAAGAGTGAGTGTTGCATCCTCACTTATCCTTCTCATTGTTTGTCAAAACTAGTTGAATAAATGCCTGCACACAATCAACAACTGTACAGGTGGTTATGAATTTGCTTTGATCATGACAACTGGTTGGACCTTGATGTTTCCAGTGTAGGTCAGTCGCTGTGTCCGGTTGGCAGAGAAAATCATGTGTGTGCTTTGTAAAGATTCCAGTCTTTAGTTTTAGGAAGCAGTTGCTGCCAGTTGTTCCCAGAAAAAAAAACCCATTTGTTTACAACAGACATTGAAGACGGATGATATCACAGCTGGGAAAGACCTCCAACTCTACCTTAAGTTAGCATCGTATTTCATTCTTCATTATTCTATAGTCCCCGGTTTTCCATCCAGAATTTCACTCCAAAAAGTGCTTTGTTTGTCTTTTTTGGTTTTTATCCAGCACAGATTTTACTGTTTATGAAAAGTGAAAGTTGCTGGTCCATGATTCTTTTGACATAGGAACATGCAAGATTTTCCCTTTCTCGTAGGATTTGTGATATATGCTGTCAGGACATTCAGTTGCTACCTGACCAGTCAGTCATCAGTTGTCAGGTATGTGCTGCTTCAAGACTTTAAGACTAGAACTCTATGATCTGTGGTGGAAACATTCTTTAAGTGTAGACTGTCAACTCTTTGGAACTCTTAACTACTGTGTGCAGGCCTTTAGATTTAAAAAAAAAATTCAAAAAAAATAATGGGGACACTTGAACAACACATCCTAGATCTCCATGAATAAATTAATCTTCCAGTTGAAAATCTTTATTCATTACATAGTGAAATGCATTGAGAACAAAATAACATAAGAATGATCAATGGAAATTAAAATCATTACCCCACGGAGGTCTGGATTCAGAATCATACTTAAAATAAAAATGCAAAGTCAGATCACAGGCTGATCCAACTTCTGTGGAAATTCATCAAGACAATTCAAAATGAGGCTCAGTAGTGTGTGTGTGGCCTTCACGTGCCTGTATGCACTCCCTACAACATCTGGGCATGCTCCTGATGAGAGGACGGATGTTTTTCTGAGGGATCTCCTCCCAGACCTGGATCATCTGTGGTGCGACATGGCGTCGGTGGATGGAATGAGACATGATGTCGATTGGATTCAGGTCTGGGGAACGGGCAGGCCAGTCCATAGCATCAGTGCCTTTATCATGCAGGAACTGCTGACACACTCCAGCAACATGAGGCCTAGCATTGTCATGTATCAGAAGGAACCCAGGGCCCACTGCACCAGCATTTGGTCTTACAATAGGTCTGTGCAAGTGACCAAAAATCTGCTGGAAAGGATGAGGACAGGGAAATGGTTTGTGGCCACCACCTGCAGAACCATTCCTTAATAGGGGTTGTTTTGCTAATTTCCTCTAATTTCCACCTGTTGTCTGTTCCATTTGCACAACAGCAGGTGAAATTGATTCACAATCAGTGTTGCTTCCTAACTGGACAGGTTGATATGTGATGGACTTGGACTTACATTGGAATGATTATGTGTTCCCTTTATTTTGTTTTAAGCAGAGTTTAGTTTAGAATTTGTCTAAATGAGAAAATAACCATTTACATTAGTAGAATATGCTGTACCATATCTAATATTGAAGCCTGCATGTAGGAATGGAAATGACTCCCCCACATTAGATCAATAATTTAAACAATGAAGCTTTGTTCATCACACTGCATATCCAAACTTGCCCTTTTCTCAGGCTGCAGCCTTCTAATTGCTCATTATTCTGTGTGTTGTGGAACTGTAAAATCTACATGGGCCAAGGTATTGTGTTCTATGCTGGCTATTTAGGTGATCTTTCATCTTACTAACTGTGTGGTTTGATAACAGTCTGCACTCTAATGGGAATAAATATAACAATGGATTTGCCTCAATTTGGATAAGTTTAGAAACACACACAACACAAACCTAATACTTCACTTTTTAAAATGAAATAAATAATATCCAGGCACATTTAAAGTGGAAGTTGCTACATCATGCTGCGCTTTGTGCTGTCAGATGCAGAGGTTTACTTTGATGAAATGGATGGAATAAATTTACTTCTTGTGCCTGAGAGCATGAATCTTGTGGGAAGCGAAGTCAGAGACTGAATGTGTCCTTTGAAGGAGTTTTGACTTCAGTTGTGATGTGATGTGCTTACTATAGAAATATGTTTTTGGGTCTGAAAGTCAAAATATGCTGCATTTTAAAGCCAGCTAGTAGCTATATTAACAGCAGACAAATAATCTTCACATGATATTTTTTGAACATCTGTCCTAAAACATCAGTGAGGTTCACAATTTTTGTTCTTGCTAACATGTATTGAGATGTTTTCAGTGTATATGTCTGTAGGGCACAGTAAGGATTGTGGAAACATGCTTTCCCACTAGAATAGAAAAATGTATGGAAAATGTAAATGTTTCAATGTACATATGGGAATGTGAAAATTGTTTTCAAAAGTTGTGTGTTTCTTCTTAATGTTTTAACCTGTTAATGTGAAACTTATCTGAATGATGGGTTTTTCCTGTTAAAAAAAAAAGTATTTCTTTTAACGCTTATGTGTGCGTTCAGGTGTCTGATGGGAGTTTGACGGTGCTATCCATCACCCGGGAGGATCGTGGGGCCTACACGTGTCGAGCCTTCAGTCCCCAGGGTGAGGCCATTCACACTACACGGCTGCTAGTACAAGGTAAGTTAGGAAATGCGTATGTGTTGCTGTGTGCTACTGTAAGGAACCAGTGTTTCAGTCGATTTCTGTAGAAACATTAGATTTATAATTAACTGGCACTACTGCCCTATTGTCCATTGTTGAGCCTCTGATGACCTCATGCTGTCATGTTGAATTGATGATAACACTGTGGAATCTTTTATGAATTGGCATTTGTCCCCTTTGTGTAATTTTTTTAATCCTTGACATTGAATGTGATCTTGTGCAGGGCAGCTTAGCTGAAGTAAAACCTTTCTTTCTCTGCCAGAGGTGTGGAGTCAAAGAAAAAAAACGCACACAGCATACTAAATATCAAGGATAATATGAAAAATATGATTCTAAGGGCAAACAATGTTATATTTGCACAAACTGTTGAGACAATTAAAAGACAATGGTATCTGCATTTAGCAGTATCTGCATTATTATAGAACTTAAGTTTGCATTTAATTTGATCAATTACATTTACATGCAGAATGTCATTAAACTACTGTATTGAGTAGTACAGTAGCTGCTCTCTCGGTAGCATCTAAGGAAAGACAGAGAGTTCACTGGAAGTGTAGCTGTATTCAGAGAGAAAACAGAGCACTATGTGAAGAAAGATGGAGCACATTTCTAAATGTGATATTTTCCAGTAGAAATGTTGTTTCAGATAATCAATAAGGTGCATGGAAAACTACTAGAGCTACAGACACCAGCAGGGACACACAGAACATGAGCTACTGTATACTAATCTATAGCAACAAAAACTATGTGAACCCCAAAGCCAGTCCTATATTTAACCACAAATAGAATGTATTGAAATAGTATGTAAGTGTTATATAAGCACTCAGCAACTACTGTAATGGTGAACGTCAATGTTGACATATACACATCAATAGCTGGCAATCATAATGGTAACAAGGTGGTGTTAATGTATACAAAGGTAATTCACTACAGGTGCTGGTTTTCAGTGTATACAGTTTAGTCAGTATAGCGTTTATATGGGCTTTGTCTTCGGAGAAACTACTAACAAAATCTGTCAAAAGTACATTTTTTACAGAATTCTAATTAACTACTTAATTATTTTTATTCAGAGTGTACCCTACCTCTCACCTAATGGCAGCTGGGAATGACTCCAGTACCCTGTGACCCTTAACAGAAAAAAGTCAGTATCTGTGTTGAGATATTCTTTACAAATGATTATTTTCATCTGCACTTTGCTGGAAGCAATTTTATTCATATAACACATTTCAACCAGAGGTAATTAAACTTGAAAAGAAAAGCATGAGCACATTAAAAAATCATTAAGGCACAAAATGTGATAAAAGTGTTGATAAAATGAAATAAAACTAACTACAAATACACACATACATACATACATATAAATGTGGATTAGAAACACAGCCATAGTGCAGTTAAAGTGAAATAAGTTGTAAATAAATGATTGGCCCCAAAAAGGTAGAGCAGAGAAACTCATTAATCAAAAGGCAAAGGAAAGAGTTTTCAGTTTAGCTTTGAAAGTGCCTAGTATGGGACACATTTAGCATCGTCAGGACCATGGTAGCTAAATCAGCTTAACCCTGTTTGGTTTTGGACATGTTGCTTTGTTTGAATGATTTTTCTGAACTTATTTCTACTTATCACTGTATGATTTCTCATCTTGCTTTTATCAAATTAGTGTTCGATAAAATGTTTCCCTGCTTTATATGTTGCTTTCAGTCAACACAACAGACAGTGAACATGTTCACAGAGATCAGATTTCTTTTTGCGACCAAATACAAAGTCGGGACTGAGCCAGAGTGGTTGTTTGACCCGTCCTGTATAATTTACGGCAGAGATGGATTAATAGAGGCCCTCCTGGAAAGCCACTGAGCAGCAGATCAGCTAAGAGTTTACAGTGCCAGGAAATCTCCAGCACTCAGCTGGTTCCAAATAGGGCGGTTTGGCACACGCAGTAGCGCACACAGACACTCACACACACCCACTCAAACAACACAGTCATCCAGCACAGCCTTGTGTCCTGGTTGTCCTGCTAAGGGGGCTGGCAGATGGAAATGTGTTGCCTGTTTAAGGATCAGGCTGTGGGCTACAGATCAGGACTAACATATGGAACCAGCAGTTTAGAGCTCTTATACTGACTTGCTGTTTGAATGTGTGTCTAAGGTTATCGGAAGAAATATGAGATAAACATGTCTGTGTGCATTGTTGAGAGAAAGAGTTCTGTTTAAAGGTTATTTTGTTCCATTATAACGTCTGTATCACAGCTAGATGTTGACATAGGTCTCTTGTATTTGTATCTGCCAGTCTGGGTAAGATTAGTGTTGACTGAGATGCCAAAAGGAAGAGCTAATGTTCTCCAACAGTTCATGTTATTGTGCTGTGATTAGACGCTGTACATAAAGAAGGTACAACAGCCACATCAACTCTTGTTTTATTAAACAAAAAGTTTGCAAAAAGTAACTAAATGTCATAAATGTATAATATTTTCCTGAAATGTAGTGTAGTAGAAGTGTATATTACCACTCATGTATGATACAAATACCTCAATTTTGTACTTAGGTACATTTAATTTAAAGTTCAATACAGTGTGAAGGATCATCACACAAATTCAGGCGTGAGCCAAAGCTTTTTACTGATATGAAAACATACTGTAATTAAGTTAAGAATATGCTTCACTTTATTATGAAGTTGACAGCAGATCAATGACAGGAAATAGAAAAAGGGAGAGAGGAGAGTGAATGACAAGCCACAGAAGTCCACAGCCTGAACTGAACTGAACTGGGATGTTGTTGTTTATGGTCTGGGTCCCTACACCACCAGAACTGTCTAGCGATGTTTTACCTCATTATCATTAGATTGTATTTGGTGTTATACATGTGGGTCATGCAAGAACAAATGACACAGTTGTAACCTGCAATAACTAATATTTGCTAATTTTCTAAGAAATTAATTGTAAAATGTGTGACATGTGACAGACGTGTTGTGGGTGGAGCTCAACTGCTATCATTACTGTCATCTCTTCATCAAAATACACACATCTTCTGCTCTACAAAGGAACTGTGACTTTTCAGCTAACAGCTAATTAACTTAAAGCTGTGTGTATGTGTGTATATGCAACCTTTGGGAATCAGTCTGTGGTATCACAACACTCAAAATCAATCCACTCCAGGCTGCCCACCCTTCTTTCTTTGCTTTTCTAGGCTGTGCCGGGCTTCTGGTATTAAGGCTATTAAATCAGTTACACACCAGTCAAACAGAAATTATTTTAACATCAGCAACAAGATATGTTTTGTAGCGTACAAAAGTTTGTGTGTAAGTTGAATAAACCAGACTTTGTAGACAACCACTCTAAGGAAAGGGGCCAATTTCAATTTGGTTCAATTCAAGTTTATTTATAAAGCGCTAATTTACAACAAAAGTCATCTCAAGGCACTTTACAATGTAAGGTTTAAGACCTTACAATACAACTAAATAATACGGAAAACCCAACAAATCTCCCTTGAGCAGCACTAGGCAACACTGGAGAGGAAAAACTCCTTTTTTAAGAAACTTCAGCAGAACCAGGCCCAGGGTGGGAGGCTATCTGCCTTGACCGCAAAGTGGAAAGAAAAAGAGAAAAGATTGTATCATTTCCAAATTTAATGATGAAAATTTAAAAAATTAATCATTAGTCAAGATACAGCCGGAATGCAGCTGAAAAGTGAAGTGAAAGAGAAAGTTGAAACAGAATCCACAAAATACCGTCAGTATCAGAAAGAATATGTTTCTGTGGCCTTTACCTCAAGCTGCAAGTAATAAATCTGACAATAATGATGCAGCACTGTAAGGTCTCTTTATATGGACATTTTTCTTCTACCAAAGAATGTTTTCCTAGTTAAGGGGTACTTGCCTGAAAAAAAATAATCAAAGGGGGTACATCATTGAAAAAAATAAAAAAAATTCCCTCTTTAATTCAGCCACAGTACGAGCTGCTGTGATGTCGATGGCAGCTTGGCAATATTAATGTTCTTCATTTTTGGTCTCATTATATGCACACTGACTTTGCTCATTTTCAGTTTAGTTCTGCTGATTTCTGAAATCTCTGTAGTGTGGAAATATTTTTTTTCACTCTGAAGTGAGGTGTTTTTGATTGAAACCTTCCACAAAGATCATCTTTGATTTGAACAAACCTCACCCCAAGGAAAAAAGATATTTGGTAGAAATTATTTGGTGCATGTGGCCCTCTTGTTGTCAATGAGTGTGCATACCAGTTTTATTTCTTTTTTACTTATTGATGTGACAACAGAATATACATCATCACTTCTGATGCTACTTCAGCAATCTCTTCACTCGATCAACAACTATCTCCTCAGCATTGATACTAAGACTGGGGGGCACAACTCATCTGTTTATTTCCCTGTTCTTACTTACAAGCCTTCAGTTTCCTTTCCTGTTCATGAGCAAGTGTCTTGCATGCTGTGCATATTATATTTTGCCTGGTATTGTTGTACACTTGCACACCAAAGCGCTGAGTGGTGCTCTTAAATAAATCCAGCACCCAGTGTGTGGTAAGTATCTAAAAGCAGATGACATTATGGTCAGAGGTACCAAATGACTGCAAGTCAAGTGTCATAACATAAAAATATCCATGCATATAAGGAGGATGATCCATCTGGAACAGCAAGCATCACTCCAATTCTCATAATCCTCTACTGAGTGCAAAATAAACACTGTATGTGATATGTCTCTGAGGTCTGCAATGAAACTAAACAGATCTCAGAGTGGATGTGCTGTAGCAGTGGTAATCCTTCTTCATGAACAGAGCAATATGTGGACATGGCCTTGTCTGTACTGTGTGTGACATATTGTAATCTCCCACTGTGAAAGGTGATGCTGCATGTTGATGTGAAGCATCATACTTATGGTCATCAAACAGTATAGTGTCACACAAATTAGTTCCATTGTATACTTTGTGTTGTGTACTGTAAGGTGGACATGAAAGTGCTTTTATTCTGCAAAGTTTCCAAATAGCTGCACTTGCACTATACTCTTTACAAATTGCATGTCATTCACCCACTCACACACACCACTCACATCAGTAGCGGTGAGCTACAAAATGCAAGGGCAATTTTTTAGATGTAATCTGGGAATCAAACTAGTAACATTATGATAAATTAACAATCTGCTCTACATCCTGAGCCACACAAGGGCTGACCCAGGGATTCTATTGCTGGTTCAATAGTGTGCACTTCTGTTTTAAAGAGTGCTTCTCTTAACACTTTCTTTAATAGTTGGAATGAATTCAGACATTGGCAATAATAAAACCCCTTTTGGCAGTTTTTTTCTGTGAGGAGCTGAGAGAAGTCTACTACTGCTGTTGTGAACTGACCTAGTTTAATCAGGTTGAACATATATTTATGGTGCTTGATTTGGTGACAAGACAGCTATGTTTAACAAAGTCAGCCAGTTGTACATTTTTAATTTCATTAATTATCTTGACATACAGTATATATACTGTATATATGGTAATTTGACTGAGTGCTGTGTGTGTTTTTCTCCACCAGGCCCTCCGTTCATTGTATCACCACCAGAGAACATTACAGTGAACATCTCACAGGACGCTTTCTTCACCTGCCAGGCAGAGGCCTATCCTCGTAACCTGACCTACACCTGGTTCTGGGAAGAGGACAACGTCTTCTTCAAGAAGTAAAGTTATGATCGGGTTCATTATTGTCCGCCATCTCACCTCATTCTTTTAAGTATGAAGAGTTAGTGCTTTTCTCTTATTTTTGTAGCTGGGAACAAATGTGAGTGCATCTAAAGAGGAACTTATAGAAATTTAATAAGGGGATTTTTTTCCCTATAACATTTCTGTTGAATTTTTAACATGAGAAACATCTGAATTGAATGTTGTAAAACAACAAACTACCATAGATAATCATATAACGACCTATAATAGAATAGAGGATCTTCCAACACTTTACATACATCTCATCTTGTGATTATAAGATGATTAATGTACAGTTCAAACCAGATGTTTACATACACTGTATAAAGAGACATTAAACCTTTTCCTGTTTTAAGTCAGTTAGAATAATCTAAATTATTTCTATTTGCTAAATGCCAGAATAATGACAACAAGATTGTTTTATTACTTTCTTCAAACTCAAAACTTTACATATACTAAGATTACTATACCTTCAAACAATTTAGGAAAGCCCAGATGATGATGTCATGGCTTTGGAAGCTTCTGATAGGTTATTTGACAACAGCTGAGTTAATTGGAGGCGCACAAGGCACACCTCAAACACACTGCTTCCTTGTGTGACAACATGGGAAAATCAAAAGAAATCAGCCAGGATATCAGGAAGAGATCTGTGGACCTCCACAAGTCTGGTTCGTCCTTGGGTACATTTCCAGATGCCTGAAGGCGCCATGTTCATCTGTTCAATCAATTATAAGCAAGTATAACCACCATGGGAACGTCCAGCCATCATACCGCTTAGGAACGAGGCAGGTTCTGTGTCCAAAAGGTGAACATGGTGCAAAATGTGTCCGTCAACCCCAGAACAAACGCAAAAGACCTTGTGAAGATGCTGGCTGAGACTGGCAAGTGTCATTATCCACAGTGAAATGAGTCCTGCACTGACATGGACTGAAAGGCCACTCAGCGAGGAAGAAGCCATTAGTCCAAAAGCAACATAAAAAAACCAGATTACAGTTTTCAAATGCACACAGGTACAAATACCTTTTTTGGAGACATGTCTTGTGGTCTGATGAAACTAAAATTTAACTGTTTGGCCATAATGACCATTGTTAGATTTGGAGGAAAAAAGAGGATGCTTAAAGCCTTAGAACACCATCCTGAATGTGAAGTACAGTGGTGGCAGCATCGTGTTCTGGGGGTGTTTTGCTGCCAGAGGGAATGGTGGACTTCACAAAATAGATGGCATCATGAGAAAAGAACATTATGTAGAAATATTGAAGCAACATCTTAAGACATCAGACAGGAAGGGTCTTCCAATTGGACAATGACCCTAAGCATACTGCCTGATTAGGTATAAAGTGGCTCAAGGACAACAAAGTTAATGTTTTAGAGTGGGAATCACAAAGCCCTGATCTAGAAAATTTGTGAGCGGAAAATGCATGTGCGAACAAGGTGGCCTACAAATGTGACTCAGTTACACCAGTTCCGTCAGGAGGAATGGACCAAAATTCTATTGTGAGAAGCTTGTGGAAGATTTGACCCAAGACATAGTTTAAAGGTAATTCTACCAAATACTAAGGAAATGTATGTAAACTTCTGACTTAAACTTTCACGCTCATTATTTTGGCATTGAGCAATTAGAAGTAATTTTGGTAATCGTAACTGACCTAAAACAAGCAAATTTTAAGCTGATTAAATGTCAGACAGTGAGAATTAAAAGGTTATGTGTCTTTTTATACAGTGTATGTAAACAGTTGGTTTCAACTGAATATGCATGTGCACCGTCTATCTGATTTAAACGTGGGCATCAGTATTCTCCATTAAATATTTAAATCATGAGAAACGTATTAGGAATTTCCCTGAAGAGAGGTGGGCCAAGCTATTATTTCAACATTGTACACAAAAGGTTTTGAAATCAATCAGTGATGCATTTTGAGTAAAACTGAATACAGACTTCTTACTTCATATCATCAACTTGTTAATTAATTGCTTTCAGCAGTGATACCATTTGCTGTAATGCTGTAATCCATGTATCATGGAACATAATAGTTCTTTTGTGAAGGTCCTGTCAGGTCAGAATATAGATGTAAAAGTCACCTACTGTATGACAATGACAAAATTGCAGTTTGTCTGAAAAGGGTTTTATATCATCCACCTGGTGGTTTTACTGTGGAAGCCATAATCAAACCATGCAGTACATCACAGCTTGTCGTGTATGGCACAGCATAGCCACAGACCGGCCGGAGTCCCCATGCTGACTCATGTCTACCAAAACCAGCTGTTTGGCTGATTTATGTCAGTACGCGCAAGAGAAGTTTGCTATGTAGGGACCAGCTAGATCTTGATGGTACAGGGCCATCAAGATCCTTCATTTCAGTTCCAAAGACCTCACTGTGGTTGACGAGCCATCCAGGTAAAGACACTCCGTAACAGAAAGCATATAACTCTTTTCTTAGGGTGGATCTCAAAATTTCACTAGACATGTTTCCTTCTGTTACCACAAGCCTTTCTGCTGTTGATGCTTTGCCGTTGTTTGGACAGAGTGAATGCTCTCAACAATAAGCTGATGGTGCTAGACAGCCACCCAACATTGAAGAAAACTTCAGTTTATGATGCACATTCACAATGCATCAAATTACATCAGTGTCTGCTTCAGTGCACTGTTTCTGAAGACTGACTAGACAGGGATGAATCCATTTATGATGCACAGTTTTTTTCATTTGTATTGGTTTTGCAATTTCATGCCAACCAAAATATTATTGAATTATATTAGATGACAGTAGTACATAATTTTAAAGCCCATATTGTTTCAGATGTTTTTTTTCATTCTGTGTCTTACGGAAAACCAGAGATTCTACTGCTAGGAAGGGATGTAGTACTTTTCCCTTTATCTTTTGCTGCCATTACTCCTGACAGGAGCTACAACTGTGTGGCAGCTGTAGGAATAAACACACAGTGAAAATAATATTCACTGTTAATAAATGTCAGATTCTGCTGCTTGAATGATGACGTAGTAACTAGTTGCTGAAGTTGAAAGTGTTATTGCAGTTCACAGAATCTGTGCAATGCTGGGCACAGGTGTTCTTACTTTAACATGATGGATGTAGGGTATGTGAATGCAGTCAGCAACAGCAAGATAAAAACAGTTTTACATCAACAGAAAAAAAAAAACAATGGAAGAGATTGAATAAAACAACAGTGTGTAACTATAAGAAAAGTTAAGAATTAATTAAACCTGTTCCCGTTTGTCTTGTTGCTGCAGAGTTATTCTATAGAGGGGAGACCCACTATGCTGTATGTATAGCCTTGGAGCTGAGTAATTAATTCTTAATGCCTATCAGTTTGTGTGAGTGGAGGTGGTGACAAACAGCTATGACCCTACGCTGCTGAATGAGCTCTCCACCATGCATATTGTGACAGAAGTGACACGCGGCTCAAGCAATCAGTAATGCCTTCAGATACTATTTGAAATTGCTGGCAGAGACAGCAGATCAGCCTGGCAATCAGTGTGGCCCAGTTTTAGCCGTGGCCACAGGCTTTCAGTTCTTAAGTCACAGATAGCCTTGCTCTGAGGTTTTCCATCCACAAAATGGCTTATCCTACAACAGCTTTGATATATTTTGACTAGAGATGTGTATTTTGAAAATAGTTTCAGCTTTTATCTTGTTTCAGGGCCTCCAAACAACTAGAAGTGATCTCCAGATTCTCCTGCTCATGTAGGGAATCTGGAGATCAGGAAGTCTAAATCAAGTACTACTGCTAGTTCTCTCAAAGCATGCCTTATTTGAAGTTTATTCAATATTCAAATGCTGATATATTGTCTCCTGACAACGTCTAATACATTGCTAAAAAAATAAAGGAAACACTTAAACAACACATCCTAGATCTCAGTGCATGAAACCTTCCAGTTTAAAATCTTTATTCATTACATAGTGCAGTGCGAACATGAACAAAATAATATAAGAATGATCAATGGAAATCAAAATAATTATTGCCTGGAGGTCTGGATTTAGAATCATACTCAAAATAAAAGTGGAAAAGTCAGATCACAGGCTGGTCCAAATTCCTCAAGACAATTCAAAATGAGGCTCAGTAGTGTGTGTGGCCTCCTCATCCCTACAACATCTTGGACATGTTCCTGATGAGACAACAGATGTTCTCCTGAGGGATCTCCTCCCAGACCTGCATCAGGGCATCAGTCAACTCCTGGACAGTCTATGGTGCAACGTGGCGTCGGTGGATGGAACAAGAACAAAAACTGAATTTCCCCACTGTGGGACTATAAGGGTTCTCAAAAGACACAATGTCCCAGAGGTGCTCAATTGGACGCTCAGGTCTGGGGAACGGGCAGGTCAGTCCAAAGCATCAATGCCTTCATCATGCAGGAACTGCTGACACACTCCAGCCACATGAGACCTAGCATTGTCATGCATCAGAAGGAACCCAGGACCCACTGCACCAACATATAGTCTTACAATATGTCTGAGGATCTCATCTCGGTACCTCATGGCAGTCAGGGCACCTCTGGCTAGCACATAGAGGTCTGTGCGGTCCTCCAAGGAAATGTCTCCCCAGAACATCACTGACCCACTGCCAAATCAGTCATGCTGGAGGATGTTGCATGCAGCAGAACGTTCTCCACAGCGTCTCCAGACTGTCTCCAGACGTCTGTCACATGTGCTCAGTGTGAGACTGCTCTCATCCTTGAAGAGCACAGGGCAACAATGGAGAATGTGCCAATCCTCGTGTTATCTGGCAAATGCCAATAGGCCTGCACGATGTTGGGCTGTGAGCACAGGCCACACTTATGGACGTCGGCTCCTCATACCACTCTTACGGAGTCCGTTTCTGACAGTTTGAGCAGAAACATGCATTAGTGGCCTGCTGTCATTTTGTAGGGCTCTGGCAGTCTTCTCCATTTGTAGAGAGTGTCTCTCCCTGTGGATCTGAGGAGTCCCAGAGCTTCAGAAACAGCTGTTTTTTGTTTTGTTTTTTTGTTTTTTTTTTTGGATACAGTTGCACGTTTTTCTCACAAGTCTAGTTTTGCTAAACAGAAAAAAACAATTGTTTAAAATTTAAAGCAAAAAGAAAACTACTATTATACTACGATGATTTTTTTTTGCAGAACTGCAAAAACTGAGCAGTATTGAATGTCAAACACGTACTTAGAACCAATAAAGGGCAACAGTAATGAATTGCTCTGTTGCTACAGCATCATTTTAAAATGAGTATTAAGTGGCATAATTTGATCAAATTCGACATCTGTTTTCCCTTATGTTTCAGCATTAGCAACTCTCTGAAATGTAAGGTTTCTGTCTTTTAACAGCAAATTCTTTTTTTCACCCGCTTCATGTTAGGAAACCCATTATCATGGCCAACTATGCACATGCTGTCTGCAAAGTAATGTACTGTATTGTCTTGGTAATGGCTTTAAATATTTAGTTTTTACTTATGGCCATCATAATATTCACATAGCCCATTTCTTGCATACAGTGAGATGCATAATTGTCAGTGAAGGGAACAAAGCTTAAGAATGCCAATATCTGTTGCCTTGACTACCAAAAGTGCTTGGCCTTCAGTAGTGGCCATCAGAAAGTAAGTAAAAGTAAAAAGGATAGAAACACCGTCTTGTAACATTACGCAAATTTCCCCAAAAGCCTGACAGTACATTTTCTGTAAAACATGAGACAGCACTGAATAACTATCACTGTGCCTTTTTGTTGAATAGTTACTGTATGTTGTATTTGAAATGGGCAATCCACAAACTTTACACATGATTGTCATTGCACTAACAAGATTGTGTTGTGTAATATCTTCTACAGAACTTTGACATCTAAAATATATTTTGCCACGAATAACCATTTGTTTGATTTGAATCATGAACCAAGAACTCTGATCCCATCTGCTGTTGCAACACAGAGCCTGTGATATGGATGTTCTACAGAGTTTTTAAAAGTCTTAAATCTTTGTGCCTGGTGACTTTTTTTATTGGTATTGATTTCAATATAGTTGCTCCAGTATATTCTAATGAAAATGTGCTACAGGGCAGTAACCCATAAGCAAGGAAATACATGTCCCTGTGATTTCCAGCTACATTTGAAGTCTGTACACTCCTTTGCAGCCAACAGTTCTGCTCTGAATCATGAACAAGCTGTGTGCAGAACCTCATTTATATGAAAATCAGAGCTACACATCCACTGAGATATGAGCAAAAAAGTGCAAGAAATTGTGGCATTGATTAAATATACTGAGCTCCTCTTCATAGGAGTATGGCATCGTCATATTGCATACATATTAGTTACAGTGTACATGTGCCAGAAATAAATTCTGCATTTAGTACAAAACAATAAAGTTTCAGTCTGATAGGCAGCTGTTACATTATTTTAAAACACTAGTGAATTCTTCTTAATGACACAATGTAGCTTAACACCTAAGTTGGCCAATCAAGAATCTAATATGTTGTCTTGTTGTCATTTTCACAGTGACCTGAAACGCAGAGTCAGTATTCTCATTGACGGTTCCCTCATCATTGCCCAAGTCAAGCCAGAGGATGCTGGGAAATATACCTGTGCACCTAGCAACAGCCTGGGCCGACCACCAACTGCCTCTGCCTACCTAATAGTGCAATGTGAGTGTGTTTGTTTTATGCAAATTAAAGCCAAAGAGAAAAGCACAAATACATAAATCAATGTGAAAAAGCAAAACAAGTTTGTTAGAAAATGTGTGCATCACATTACCTATAGAGAGAAAATGGTTGAGAAAAAAGTAAAGAATACCACACACACACACGCAAGTGTATTCATGCAAGCACATCTTTCTCTCCCTCCTTCTGTCATCGTGTGTTACCACCTTCTAATTCTCTTCACCACTAAAACATTCGATTAGTCCGTCACTGACTCCCAGCTGTAGAAATCGTTCCATAAGGCAGCAGGGTCTTATTTGGAGCAGGCAGGCTGAGGCAGGACCAGCACAGAAATTTTAGCCTTGTCCAGCAGTGACCAGCCACTGGCAGTAGTCAAGGCAACAGACATTTTGCATTCCCTGGCTCTCCTGCCTCTTCCGACGGCTGTACATTAGTTTGTGCGTGTATGTGTGAACAGAGGCAGGAAACACCAGTCGTGAGAGGCAGGGAAAAGTGAGGGGGTGGGGGGATTACGTCATTGCTAGTAGACTGAGGGACTTTTCTCTGTTAAACTGCAGAGGGTGCTCTGTGTCTGTCTTATTCTCTCCTTTTATCTTCTCCTTTTTGTCCCCTCGTCCTCTCTTCATCCTTTTTCTCGTGCCTTGACATCCTCTCCTCTTCATTTGTTTCATGCCCTTTTTTCTCTCTCTCCTGCCTCATTGTTTAAATCTCTCTCTCCCACATTTTCGCTTTCTCCCTGAAGTGTTGCCATTGAATAACTTTCCTAAAGCATCTTGCAGTGGGAACCAGTGTGTTGTGGGCGATAGCTCTGTCTGAGGCCTATATTTAGAACTTGGCTGCTACTCTTGACTGTTGTGCTGGTGGCAGCACTCCTCTGGGCTTTTTGTGGCAGAGCGATGCAGGGCCGGTGGTTAGGACTTTGGAGGACAGCAGTTGTAGTACAAAGTTGTTCTGGCAACTGTTCAGTCAATCGACCTTTCACTGTGTTTTAATCCCACTGTCTCACCATGTCACAGTCATTTGCTGTCACTCTCGCATATCTCTCCTTATTGCATTCACAGTCACATTGCCTCATTCCCCTCTCTTTTCCACCAGCTCCTCTCTACCTTACGTCATCTGGTCACATCTCTCTCTCTCTCTCTCTATCTCTCTCTCTCTCACTCTCTCACAAGTTTTTTCCCACGCTCATCCTCACTCATCCCTCTTCTTTTGCTCCACTGAAAGCGCTCACACCTCCTCTCATGCCATTTTGCCTCCTGATCACCCAGTGCTTACATTAGAGCTTTTCTCCCTGACCTCATTTAGGCACACATTTAACAAGGAAAGGTTGTAGCTTCTAGTTTTCATCTTCATAGCCTCATTGCTTTACCAGATAGAGCCTTGTTACATACACATACAGAATAAACATGTATGTGTATTCACCTGTGGAAAGCATTGAAGACATTTGTCAGTCTTCCTAGGAGTGGGTGCATGGTCACCCCAAGGTCAGACCATGCAGTGCTGAGGGAAAGAAAAAATCCCAAAACAAAAAGAAAAGCTACATCTCAGACCCTAAGGCCTCACTGAGCATGTTAAAGTCTGTGACAGCACAATTAGAAGAAGACAAGAAAGTCTGTCTTGTCTTAAGAAAAGGAAAAAAAAAGTCAAAGCATGACGGAGAATCACAAAACAAACCACAAATTTGTAACAATATCCTATGGAAAGATGTGACCAAAGTGAGGTGCTCTGGTACGGGATAGTTGGTACTGTATGGGTGAGTATTGTCACAAAAGAGTCAGGAGAATCAGGTGAGTGTTGGTGTAAGCTCACAAACAAGATGGCCTCCAAATGGAGAACGGAGAGAGATATTTGGAGGGAGCTGATGAAGAAAGGCTCAAACAGGGGAAAAATACAAATACACAGTCAAATCAGAATCAGTGCCAAGGTCCAAAATAATAAAGAGTCAGACACAATCCATGTTCAAAATGTACACAAAATCCACACTCCACTATCCACAAATCTAATCTCTAGAGAGAACAGAGCAGAAAAGTCCAGAAATCCCATAGGCTGAATTAGGGAGGGAGAGTTTTCAGAACAAAGAGGGAGGCAGAAAATCAGGGTCCGAGATCAGAGCAGAGGTCCTGTAGCCAAATAGTAATTGGAGTCATACTTACAGATCCTTTCAAGGGGTCGAGCAGAGACAAAATCAAAAGCGGGCAGGGGTCCCAACCTTTAACAGGCATCAACAACAGGTCAAGAAAACAAGCTGGAGAGACCCACTGGGAAACAGAAGACAGTCTGGTTGAATCAGAGCAGGTCTAAAAAAGTCAAAGGCACAGATATAGGTTGTCAGTACTGATTAGGGTATCAAGTTGGTGTAGTATGGGTAGAAGCAGACAGGAAATCAATTTGAAAGTTTTAAAAACAGAGGAGTATGACATAGCTAGAGCTTTGACTCTGCAAGCTATAGAGTTTTCAGAGGTCCTTAGTATTGCCCTCTTTTTGGGAGGCTTTGTTGTCACATTTTGTAAAATAATGCCATGGTGAAAAAAGTTATGTTGCTGTTCACCTGAGGTTGCTTTTGCCTAATACTAAGACCTGCTACGGCCACCTTTAAAAGACATGTTCTGGTTCTATATTTAGACAATACAGATGTGCCCATGTATACAATAAGTAAGAATATTACTTTTTCTTACTCTCCCTAACATGCAGACTTGGCATCTTTTAAAGTTGCTGTATATTTAGGATACTTCTTTTTGTTTCTCCAGATTTATAGTCGAGCTGTGGCAAAGGGAAATATCCTAGTAGTGGTACTAATGTTTATGGCCAGAACTGGCTCATTACCCAAGGGTACATAGTGAGTCTGAATCATAGTGCAAAAATAGTCATTTCAGACTTTGAATTTGAGGAGAGATTCATACTGAATGGCCAAGCATGGCATATTGGCATATTTATTTTCTCAGATTTTGCATACAACAATATACATACATATTGTTGCATACACATTTGTTTCAGCAAAGGTAAGGTAAATGTTACTGTGACATTGTAGTTGAGCTGCCGATTGGTTGATTGATACATAACACTACTGTGTATTTATTTGCACTTAGTCAGCTTCTTTTCTCCACTCAGCAATTCTCCTACTGTGGTAATTGTTCTGAGTAATGGGCTTCACTTACACATATCTCTCAGCTTTAGAAACTGTTTTTATGTCCATTTGACAGCTATTAGCAACAACTTAGTTCTTTTACGTTGTCACATCTGTGGAATGCTTTTGCCTGTTGTCAGTGTGTTCTGGGTTTGGGTGTGTAACTAATGTGTAACACAATGTTCTTTTCATTTTTCTTTTTGACATGACTTTTGCTGTTTTTCCCAGGGTGGGGTAATTGGTACAATCTAATATTGATTGAAACACACTTGGCTGACAACAGGTTGTAGAGAAATTATATCCTGGTTAGAATTAAGTTTACTGTAGGTGTTCATGTACAGCACACACTGCTGATCTTTTAATTTCAGTTGAGGAGTAAACCTGATGTGCGTAGGAGCACTTTACACTAATAAACACAGCTCTGAGACCAGCTGTGCTTCACATAAGTTCATTTATCATTTTATGATGAGCCCACTTCCCATAAACTGTGTGATTTCCCAGTCTTATACACCTCTATTACAATAACCTGGTTCCAGCCTCCCCAAGCTGTAAAGACATGTTTTATTCCTCCTTTTTTCACTCTTTGTTTTTCTTTCCAGATCCTGCCCGTGTGATTAACATGCCATCTGTCATCTACGTAGCCATTGGTCTACCTGGCTTCATTCGCTGTCCTGTAGATGCCAACCCCCCTGTAACTCTGGTTAAGTGGAAGAAAGATGGCCTCCCTCTCCGGATAGATAAGGTGAGCTGATGCAGTGCTAGTGATTAAAAAAACAACTGTGCTATTACTTCAGTTGAAGCTTCACATGACTTGGGCTCCCTTCATTTTCTTTGCTTCTATTGATTAAAAACTGTAGAAATTCTGTCATTCCTTCCAAATGTGATTTCCACTTCGCTATTCATATTCAAAATTAGCTTCAACAAAACATTACTGTTCCTTTTAATGTTCCATGCTGTCCACAATGTCTTCATCCACAGTACCCTGGCTGGAGCCAAATGGACGATGGGAGCATCCGTGTGGCAGAGGTGACAGAGGACTCTCTTGGCACCTATACCTGCATGCCTTACAATGCCCTGGGCTCCATGGGATGGTCCCCTCCCGCTCCCCTGGTGCTAAAGGTACGCACATGTGTATTTAAATGTGTGCACTTAAACAATCCCACCTTTGATGCAACCTTTGATAGCTGTTTCACTCTGGGCAGGACCCTCCCAAATTCTCAGTGGTTCCTGGAGGGGAGTACAGGCAGGAGGCTGGGAGAGAACTGGTCATCCCCTGTGAGGCAGAGGGAGACCCCTTTCCCAACATCACATGGAGGAAGGTCAGACACACTAAATACAAATTCTCTGTGTAAGAGGTGTTGATTAATCAGCACTGCATATTTGTGTTTTGTGTTGCTTTCATTTTTTTCAGATGTAAAATCTGGCATTGTTCATCACTGTGATTGTACTGGGTGTTCAGATTTTAATTACTCTAATTTCTCACATTAGCAATTTTAATCTCACTTTAATGGTCTCTATAAAATATATTATCAGACGAACATTAGATTCTCTCAATTGTTTGCTTGGTTATGAAGATGTTTAATCTTTCTCACTGACTACTATGAGATGAGCCATTGTTTTTTTTCGTAACTCAATGTTTTGAATAATTTGATACATAGTTAATGAAATATACTGTTGTATGTGTGAGTTGAAGATTATTGTTGTTTTCACGCATTTCTTCAAAAAATCACTCTGTCTCTTTGTCTTTCTGTGGGTGGGTGGACGGCAGGTAGGGAAGCCCAGTAAAAGCAAGCACAATGTTCTGCCCCGAGGCAGCTTACAGTTCAAGTCACTCACTAAGGAGGACCACGGGGAGTGGGAGTGTGTCGCCACCAACGTTGCCACGAGCATCACTGCCAGCACGCACGTCCAAGTCATAGGTACCCAACAAGTACATGGATGCACAGACATACATAAAAGCTATACGAGCTGTACATTACACCAGGTTCTGTTTTTGTAGCAAGTACTGTAATTGGCAAAACTCCTACTTCTTAGTTGCAGTTGTTCCGCTCAGGACTTCCATTTTAGCACAACAATGGTCCTTGATTTCAGAGACAGGTGAACAAAGAAGATAGAGATAAATTACAGGTGTCACTGGCAGATTTCACTAGCTGTAGCTTGCTGGCAAATTAAGCCAATTTTGGCCTCATCAAGTGGTTGAATGTGTGGTTGTATGTAGTACTTCTGTACTAAATGGGAATCCTGTGAAACCTCTCATCGCCCTTTTCGCCCATTTTATGCTTAAAGTCTGAGGCTAATTATCAGGTTAGCAAACCTATTGTAAGATTGCATTAATGAGTTATTTAATTCTGGTGTTGTATGCTATAGATGTATTGTAAGGAAAAATATAAGTTCAGAGTCATACTTCACTGTTGGCTGCTATGCCTACATACTTGGCAAAGGAAGATGTTAGATTAGATGTTTGCTTCACTGTTCATATAATCATAAATATTGTTTCACTTCATTAGAAGATTTTTTAGGACAAGATCTAACCAATGTGTGGTGGTATAACATTTGAAAAATGTAACCCCTTAAATTAATGTAGCATAAAATATGTTTTATATACATCCTTGACAAAGAGCCCAAAGAGCTGATGTCTAGATTCCCCTGCTCAACACAGATGGAATTGTTTCAAAATAAAATGAGATTTTTGCCAGTTTCTCAAATGTGTACAGTAGCTCCTGAGAAATGGTCTCTTCTTGTCTCAAACTAATACTGTGCTGGAGTTTTCAGGATATATCATAAATTATGTTTTATTACAACTTGAGACAAAAAGAATTGTTGTCTGTCTCTATGTGTCAGCCCTGTGATTGAGACTGAATTAATTAAAATTAGTTTTAGGGCATTTTGTCACACTTTAATGATTCAGGTCATTTAACAATTAATAATACTACAAATGATGTGTCATTTTTTTCAAGAAAAAAAGCTGTCCCAATCTGTATGGTTCTATGTGGAAAAGTATTGAGATGGTCTGGGCTGCTTTTCAGCTTCAGGATAGCTTCAGGATGTCAGGCCATCAGTTTGTGATGCTGAAGTTATGCAGCAGGACAATGATCTGAAACACACCATCATGTCCTCAAAAAAAAAAAAAGCAAAATTAGGGTTTTGGAGTAGAACCTAATAAAAATCTGGGCTTAAATCAGACTGAGATGTTGTGGCATGACCTTAAACATGCTCAAAAACCCTTCAATGATATTTAATGGCTAAAATTCCTCTATAGAGATGCGAAAGACTCATTATCAGTTATCGCAAATGCTTGATTGCAGTTGTTGCTGCCAAGGGTGGCACAACCAGTTATTAGGTTTAGGGAGAAAATGCTTTTTCACATAGGGCCAGGCAGGTTTGGACAGCTTTTACCGTGAGTAATGACATAATTTAAAAACTGCATTTGCATGATTAGAGCCACCCTGGTGACCTTAGATTTGAAAAGAACATTGAATATTATTAGTTAAAAGTGACTGTGTGGAATGACTGGCTGTGTGCACACCACATGGTGTTTATATGACAAGATGATGGAGGTCATATGTTGTTTTGCTTTGGAATCAGGGTCAACAATAAACACGTTGCCAGTGAGTGTAACTCTTGGCTTATGACTCTCCTGGCGTGAATAATGGAGATACTGTAGAGGACAGTCTTTAACGCACTAACCTTGTTCCTTTACAATTCATTCACTCTAACACTTCTTAAAGACCTTGTCACTCCAAAAGATCATGCAAAAAATGAAAGTTAAATTATGGCAAAATGCTCTTTTCATTAATATAAACTTGGATGAGACAGGTGTGATCAGATGAACCACACACTAATTTTGAAGTTGACTTGTTGTGATAGGAAACCCCTTTATCTTGGAAGGCACAGAAGAAATGCTAGTGGCCATTGTAAAAAAATATCACTTTGGGTAGTACATCATTTGACCCGAGCATGACATTATGGCCTCATGGCTGCCGGAAGACAGTGCTTTAGCTACACCTGAATGCTGGACATGTGCAAGGAGTTGTAATATTAATTGTAATATTAAATAACATACAGTATGTGTTATTGAGTGTGCTTAAGAGATACTGTTTGTATAATAAACTCAGAGGCTTAGTCTTAAGAGGCTTTTATTGTGAAGAAACTGCTTGATAGTGGATACACTGTATTAAGACTGTAGTGTTTCCCAAAGGAACCCTTACTGGAATAGATAATTTCCTGTGTAAGCAGTGTTGCTAGATATCTCTACCGGCATCCTGCAACTCCTACATTAAGGCATTAAGTTCACAAATACTGTAAATACACACTACAAGATCTTATGGAGGAAAATCATTTAGCTTCAAATTGTTTTTAACCATCGGCAGGCATCGCCTTAGAGCTCAAAACTTATTTTCTGTACGCTAGTTGGTCCAGCTCTCAATAAATGAAAAAAAATGAGTGAATGTACTGTATCACAGCAATGTGACTCAGTGACTGATCCCTTTTAACAGTAACAATCTCAATGTTTTCCCTCCCTGCAGGCACAAGCCCCCACGCCCCCACCAGCGTCCACGTTGTGGCGTCCGCCACCTGGGCCAATGTGTCCTGGGTGGCGGGCTATGATGGAGGCTTCCAACAGACATTCTCAGTCTGGTACGGCCATGTGTGAGTCATCCTAGCATGCCTTGCTTCCTGCTTTTTCTTCTTCCAGTACTTCCTCTGTTGTTTCTGACGTTGTCTTTCCCAGGGTTGTGTTCAGAACTGTTGTGAAAATGTAGAGATGGAAATACTTGGAGATCGAGTGTAAGTGAGTTTTCATCTCTAATTTCCAACAAAACGTTCTAAAAAAGCAGTTGCAACTAAACTGAACATGACCCAGAGTTCTCTGTCCTGCTGCTGCTTTGCTGTTGATTGACTGGGGAAAAGGCCTGGGTTAAAGTATCTTTTATTTCACTACTTGACATTTTAGCACACTTGTGATATTTTTCTAACCATAAAGTTAGTAGTGTATTTAGTTATCAACCCGGATCTAACCTTTGATGGTGATGCAGTAGACATCTTTCACCTTATGTAGAGATGATGAAGCACTGATTTAACCCAGGTCTCTGAGGTAACCATCTGCATTTGGCTGTGTGTGTGTGTGCACGTGTGTGTGCGTGTGTGTGTGAGAAAATACAATGATTTAAGCAAAGTTGACAAATGAAAGAATGTCGGTCAGAATTTGATGGTTACTGTATATATTGTCGTGCCCTGAACTAATCCTCAGGATCAAACATAATAAACCCAACTCTGTTTATGATCCTGTCATGTTTTATTAAGTCAGAGAGGGAATCGCAGAGCGAAACTAATATTAAAAAAAGATGTGAGCAGCTTTAATTAATGATATTTATACTGACAGCAAACACCAGTGAGTGATGTGAGCAGAGCAGCTTTGGGTAGCAGTGACATTTCTCAGGTGACCTATGCCACTCCTGGTAATAAAATAGAAGTGCGTTTCAGCTTCAGTATATTCACAAAACCTGCTTGAGTATTATTAGATAAAATATAACAGGATACACTGTATGCTAATGCCAGATTTACGTGATTTTTTTAAAGAGGCCATATTACTACTCAGAAGTGATGCTCAGGAATTTTCCGAAAACCCGACAACAAAACAGCAAAGTTTTGAATGTCTTTGAACATTCTCAGTCATACCTGTTATGGTTATCCCAAAGGTTCTGCTCAGTAGCAACTGGACTTATTTTGGTTCCTAAAAAAGTTTCACTTACCATCCAGAGGGCTTAATCAGTTCTAACTGACTGGTTGGAGTAGCAACTTATAACTACTGTGGAGTCGGCAAGTTGTTAGCACTGGATGGTCCATGAAGCCTTCTGGATGGAAGGTGAAACTGTCCATTTGCTACTAAGCAGAACCTTTGGGATATTAAGTTTTGAGTTTACCTGCAGCGCATTCATGTCTGTGGACGTTTATTACTGAGTTCCTCCAGCCTTCTCCTGGAGGCTTACAGGTAAAAACTAAAGACCGGTTGTATGAAAGTCACACTGTTTGCTAAAGAACAAGATACTCACAGCCAAGCTGTGTCTGTCTGTGAATAAAAATCTTAAAAACTGTCAACTGTTAAACACATTTTTTTTTCTTTTCAGAAATGGAAACGGTTAATTTTCTTTCATAATAGAAAAACACTTTCTGTGCAACATACTGACGTCTCTAAACACAAAATCTTGACAGTCCTGGGAAGATGCATCTAAAAATGTGATAACGCACAATATGGCCCCTTTAAGCCAAGTGTACACTACGCATGATGTATTATGTAGGGGAAAAAACTACACATTGAAACAGTAGATCAAGCTGTATCAGCACAAACTTACGGGACTCAGTTTTGCACAGTGGCAGTTTGAACGTAACCTTTACAAGTGTCACCTTTATACTTTTGCTGCATGATCTATGGATCCAAGTGTGTCTGTTATTGCAGTTTCAGTAGATGTGTTGCATGATATATTCCCTGCAAGATAACAGTTACAGTACCTAAACATAAAGAAATTGTCACAGTGTGTCACAGTATTTGTCTTTGCATTTACTTTAGGACTGTTACAGCTGTTGCATGTGTAGAGTTTTCGGCTTCATTGATGACCAGATGTAGTTGACGCTGAATGTATGGCATGGGCAAATGGCAAACTGCAAAGCTAAGCGCAGCATTGGCATATTACCATCAAGTGAGAGTCATGTTGTGAATTAAGTGAATGGTCAGAATTCATGGAAGACACATTTATTTCACAATTATTGGGATCGGTATTCACTAGAAGTGAATTTATGAAACATGTTAGACTGTAATGTGCTAATTAGTGGATGGCAACAATAATGAGAAAACACTCTGTAGAGTTACACACTTTTAATGAAAGATAAAGTCAGTCATATTATAGCATCTTCTAAAGTTTTTAGTTGTCCCTGCCCATTATTCACCTCTCATCGTGGCTCCTGTACAGGCTGAAGAGGGAGCATTTAGGGCCACATGACTGGCTTTCCGTACCCGTGCCTGGAGGCCATGATTGGATGGTGGTGCCTGGTTTGGAGCCAGAGACAACATACCAGTTTAGCGTCCTGGCCCAAAACAAGCTTGGCACAGGTCCCTTCAGCGAGGTTGTCACTGTGAACACACTAGGTGAGTATACGATCTACTCCGTGACCAGGACAAAGATGTCCAAAAATAAAATGTCTTTGGCATAAATGCCGCTACTGTAGGATGAGGAGTAAGGCTGTTACTGAGTCCAAACAAGAATAATTTATACCCACAGATTTATTTCTACTAACATTTATGTGGAAAAAGTGTTGAATTCTTGAAACATTTTTCATACCTGTAGTTTGAATAATTTGCCATTACATGAAAACTCTTGATTCTAATGATGAATTCAATGTTCCAGATAGGATTAGAGCTACCGTAATACAGTAGAGCATTACCAGGAAAGTTTAGACATTTTGCTGCTGCAGATGAAGCAGCTTCACACCCTCAGCTGAGAGCAGGTTGTGTGATGTATCACAGAATTTAGAATTCAGCTGTTGCTCATGCAGATGTGTTATAAGCTTTTTTATAACATTACCTTCATAAATACAGCGGTTTTAGTCAGTCAGTGGTTGAGAGTGGTCAGCATGGGAAAAATGTATGGTCCATCACAACAATAAACCCATCAAGTGGTGTTACTGTTCTAGCTGGCGTGTTATTTGTTCAGCCATATTATATAGTAGCATCACAGATAGCCTAAAAGGCTAAAGACTTTGCCAGAACTGCAGTGTAAAAAGCTTAAACTGGGCTGAATCAGTATGCATTATATCTTTCCATGCAGCAGTGAGGAAAAGGACATTTATTAAGTGTAAATGAAGCTGTCACAGATTATTACTTAAAGATAAGTGACATGCTGAAAATTGGGATAATGCTACATCACCTTCTGTGTCAGCCAAGGAGCAGAAACAACAGAGCAAAGCTTTCAGCCCTGAGGCTCCTTTCTTGTCCTCTTGATCTTTAAAACCCTTTTTAACAAAGTCCTGCATCATTTTTTTATTTGCATGTCTGTAGTATTACCTAAGCGTGAATTGTCTAATCAGCAGTTAGCGTGAATTGTCTAATCAGTAGTTTCTAAACCATCTACAGCCAGCATTGGGCTGGTCAATCTAGTTTTTGCAGTGTGTCCCACACTGTTGGCACCCCCACTTTGTTCTCTGTTGTTTTTTCCGCCGATTCAGCATCTGCAGTTTGTATTAATAGTGGTCAACGGTGATGAACATTTGGATTAGTGAATTCGGGCTAATGGTAAAGGACTATGTTACTTATGTATGGACAAACCATAGACTGGATATAAAGATGAGACAAACATGAAGATGAACATTGCAGATGGTGTAAGCAGATTGGATAATAGCATGGGTGTTATAGAATGATCTTAACAACTGCAAAGAGTCAGAGCTCCATTGATGGGTAATGTGAATTCCATGCGTGTCAGAGGTACATTTAGCATAAAAGCTTAATCACAGCCAGTCACAGTCTAGTTAACATAGTAATAAATGTGTATAAAGGGCTGGTTCACTGGAACCATTCTCTAAAAATGTAACTTGCACGACTTCTCAATCTGCATATGCTGTTTCAGTATTTCCTATAAGTACCCCTGAACCATTGGTGCTGCTTACCCCACCACGGTGCCTCACAGCCAATCGCACGCAGCAGGGAGTCCTTCTCACCTGGATGCCACCTGCCAATCACACAGCACCTATCCAGCATTACGTCATGGAGTTCCGCCTGGGGGAACGATGGGAAGTCTTGGATGACAGCATTCCTGCTGGGGAGTTGGAGCTGCTTGCCCGAGACCTCATACAGGTAATAGTACAGGACATGAGCTGCTGATCTTTACAGGTCTCTACAGAAAAACAAGGTTAGAGACATCTGGGCTGTAGTGGTGGGTTAAACACACTTTTCAGTTTGCATAACTTGGGTATTACATAAGTGATACATCACTAAAGTCATAGATAAGAATCTTTATGATGCCTATTATCAGCTTCAGGCAGTTGGTTACTACTACTGTAGCTATAGTTACCGTCTGTCTCCTTTAAATGTTTTAGAGAAGCAATTTTTTGAACTATAAGCGTTTACAACTTCTGCCATCTGATTCTGATTGCTGACATATTCTTGCAAGAAAATGTAGCTGATGTGAAAGTTTTGTTTGTCTACTTGCTACAGTATATTGCTTGACAGAAGAGCGGCTACATCCCAGCCCATCAGAATTCTGTATGAGGAGTGTGAAAGTAAGGTTTTTTTAAAAATATTTGATAAAGGACCAACTAAAAAGACTGATATCCACAAATAAAAGAAAATTCCAGCATTTTATGTAAGTTAGTCTTAGTTTTGTCCATTCTGGGCCCGAAAAAATAACTTTACACCTTCATTATGGACATTTGCCACTCCAACATCACAGCATATGGGCAAACACTACAGAGCTTTAAAAGCTGTTCTGTCTTTCCATGTGGAATATTTACAAAGCAGATTGTGGATAACCTTTCATATACAGTATATCATGATTTCCCTTCAATGCGGTAAATGACATAACAGTTGCTCTGTGAACTGATTTAAATACATTCAACCATCTATATGCAGTGAACTATCCTCATGAAAGTCCACTGGATAATCAGAGATTGCTCTTCATTTGTGTCAGTCTTTTGGTTAGAATGTACATAAAACATGCAGCCTCACGCATGTTGGTGTTTGAGGTCAGGATGTTGATTGCCATGAATGTAGTTACAGCAGCTAATCAGCTAATCCAGGTAACTATAGTCTCTCTGTGCATTCTTTCTTCTACTCAGGAGTGATATATGTAAACTTTATGTGTCTTTCCAAATACAAAAGACTGTTTGAAAAACACCAGAATTACCCTTTTAAAATCTGCAACTTCTTTTTAGCCGCTCATAAATTTTTGATTATTTTTTTTTTATTGTGAGACTATTAACAGATTTTCTATATTTTTCTGTAAATGCTCTAAATTACTTGAGTGTGCATATGTATGGATTAATGTGCTGCCGTGTCTGATATTAGTAATACTGCAGGTGTGCACACATTGACTTTCTACGGATTTCACTGTGTGGTAATGAAGAAATGCAATATGAAATTAAACACTGCACTACACACATCAATAGAAAGATAATGTGCTTTTCAGAACACAACTTTAGGGCCTTATTCACTATAGCAAAGGGAAATCAATACGTCTTCACAGGTTTGAGTTTTGACACTTCACTTACAGCTAACCACCACTTTCAGCTCCACGTAGATGCTTTTTATCTTTCCTTCTACTGCACGGCAAACACCCACACACACACTTCTTCGCATCTCTTACCACACACACACACACACACACACACACCACACACACACACACACACACACTCTCTCTCTCTCTCTCTACCTAGCTA